>WJFB01003469.1:0-13121 GCA_009870185.1 Pygmarrhopalites habei | reverse complement strand
AAAAAAATTCAGTCAGAATATCTGAGTACCAAGAAACTGAGGGAAAATGGAACGAGATGTGTAAGGAAAAACAACCAAGGGAATCCAAAAACCAGCCATTCATATATAAATTATTTTTCCTGTTTCTTCGCTCAATTTGTACATAAAAAAGGAGAGGAGTAAAGTATCCAATTGATCCTTCATGAAAGACTGAGTTGACACTTAAATTCAACATTTATTGACTTAATATAGTCTGTGTGGAAGAAGAAAAAGTTTTCAAGTAAACAACATAATTTATGAATTAAAGGGTTTTCCATACAAAAATGTGTTCCTTGGCTGTGGGGAGAATATCTAACCTAAAAACAAACAACGTTCAATTTTATCCTTGTGTCTTCTTGTCTCTCCTGTATTCCAGTCTTCTTCTCACGACCACAACTCACCCTAACAAGTTTAACTGTCATTTTTGCTCGTTTTTTACAAGGCTTTCCGTTCTACTTAGTTTTTATTCTCCCTAAAATTACTCGTACACTATCTCTCTATGTATCACACACACATACACACACAATTGTAGGAGTCAACTCTCCTGCCTACCTGCCGTTCATGTTCCCTTAACTCAGGACGGTACTTTAATATTCCACTTGCATACTCCTTATTTTTACTCACCCCTACTACTACTACTTTTATATCATGTACATACATAGTACACTCAAATCGACTTTCATTAGATAATACCATGTGCGCCTTCCTCCTCTACATTTACTTCCAATTCCAACTTGGGTAAGTTCCGGCTCAAGTCTATCAATCTAAAGTATGGGTCTTAAGTATGGCTCCGCCGCTTATTTAATATGTAAGAGGTAATTTGTACACCAAAAAATATCCTTGAATGACGTCCACTGTCTATGTCCATTCACATCTCTAATCCATATATACTCTAAGTCTTTAATGTAATGTTGACTGGACTTGAGGGTGTACCAATGGGATATTCAGTGTGAGTCTAATGTTTACTGGCGACTTTACATGCACACCATGAGTAGACTCAGCTATATATTTTCCCTACACGCTCACAATGAATTTGGACGTGAAGAAGGGAGGAAGTGTCTACTATTATACAAGGGAGAGAGGGAGCTAATGGGAACAATCAAAGCGTTTGCCTTTTTAGCAGTCAATACAAAAACCCGTGTACATGAACAAGTCAATAGTCACTACACACCAAAAAGGAAGAGAGATAAGACCAGGGAAAACTACAGACGACGACAAGCCATGTGCCCAGTGTCAGGTGTACCCACATACACCCAACTTCAGCAAGGCAAACTGATATGATGATATACTAACACCATGTAATATGTATATATATTTTACAAAAAGCATAAGGAGGATGTAGGATGCACATAATAAGGACCAACCGGCCTTTAATCAGTACAGTGAAACAGTTTATGTGCAAGGCTACAGTCTTCAAGTGGCAGCAAGAAGGAAAACAGCACCCTTTCATGGGACTACCAACAACTCTTCAAGGTAGTCTAAGGATTCATTAATGATTTTTTAAAAAAAATTCAATCCATTTATGCATATGTCACAGGACGTTTGTGTAATGTCTTGAATATATATAATCCCTAGGAATTATATAAAATCACTAAAATGCCCAGTTAATATATGAAACTCTCGTGTCTACTCTAAGGATATACAAATCAACTAGGAATTATATAAACTTACTGTCGTTAGACAGTCATTTTATATAATAGAACTCCAAGCTGGCAAACGTATTTTGTTCGCCACTGACTCATTCCCTAATCCTTTTTCGCCTCCAAAAAATAATAATACCAAGAAAATTGAACCTTCTTATGATAAAAATACAAATGACTGAGTTATGTATATTCTGTTGACCCACACCTCCATGAATTCTCCTTCTACCACTGCAGTCGTCAAGATCACACTTGTAATCGACTTGCACAAAATTAAACATTTGGTTATTAACATGGACGAGACGGGAGATAATTCAATCAGAGATAATTTCAAGTTAAAAATCAATAAGAAAATTGGTGACGAGAGGCAAACCTCCGCATCAAATAGTGCTCACTTAACTGAAACTAAACATCAAACTCCGATTCGTTCTCTCAATACAACAAACTCAAAAATTAATACATCCCATTGGGGCCGAAGGGACTATTATTTACTATGCAACGGATGAAGAATTATTTGATATCCTCCACTCTACTCATCTGTCTATTGGACATGGTGGGAGAGATAGAATGCTGAGGCAGTCGCTACGAAGTTAATTGACATTTTCACCCTAATTGGAGCCCCCGCCATTTTGCAATGTGACAATGGGCGAGAATTTGCAAACAAAATTATTGACAGTCTGGTCCATTTGTGGCCAGATTTTAAAATTGTTCACGGAAAGCCACGCCATAGTCAGAGCCAAGGAAGTGTAGAGAGAGCCGATCAAGACATTTAAAATATGCTCACCATATGGATGCAAGACAAGAAAACTGCAAAATAGAGTAATGGATTAAGATTTGTCCAGTTGATGAAAAATCGGGCATATCATTCTGGTACGTAATCTATTATTGTAAATGATCGTACTCTCTCTCTCACACACACATATTACTGTGTGTGTATGTAGGAATAACTGAGTGTGTGACACACGGCTATTTTTTACAAATAGGAATAAAGCAATCGCCATATGAAGCAATGTTTGGGTCTCCATTGAAAGTTGGCTTAACAACGTCTTCAATCCAGAAAAAGAAACCAGAAATGTTTTTCTGTCCAATTTGTGAAAAAAAGAGAACATAAACGATCATAGAGGAAAAACCCATGCTTCTTTGTCAGTTCAGGTCAAAAAAATGCTTAAAAGATCGGATAAGAAATTCCCGCCCGTCCCCGTCGGGTCGTCTGTAAGGATCCCTGTCCCAGATGTTGATCGTGGTCGTGGTGACCCTCGGTCAATATTAGCAGTTGTGATGGAGGTCAATGATGATGAGATGTACAAGTTAGGCACAAAGGATGGTGTAATAAAATCATTGTACGCCCGGTCAGTTTACCAGCTGTCGTGAGAAATTTGTGGATTTAAATGAAGTTCCGGAAAAAGGATGTGCTTTGAGGGCTGTGGCCTGTAAACAGTCCGCAGGGTCAGGTCAAGGGTTCTTTAAATGTAATTGTCAAGCTAACAAGAATAAGTGTCAAGCAAAGCTCTGTCGTTGTTTTCAGAACAATTTGAAATGCAATTATAAATGTCACTCTGCTTCAACTTGTGGCAACAAGTAATTTCCCACACTTGGTATATTATATTATTTTTTCATGTGTTTCTATTTTGATATGCTCTGATTTCTGATTAAATATTTCCCCTTGTGGTTTTCATACTGATTCAACATTTTCTCTTCTTTCAATAAAGACTTCACAAACTTACTAAAAAGAGGCCGGGATTATATATAATAACTAGGAAATTTGTGTATTCCCTAGTTAAAGCATAGAATATCTTAGAATTTCACATATTCCCTAAAATGTCCAGTAATTTCATATAATTCCTAGTGATTATATATATTTCTACATTACACAAACGCCCTGTAACACATACACTGATCGGAAAGAGACAATATTTATCAGAGTACATTAGATGCTGACTCATATCTAAAGAATTTCCTAGACCACAAGGTTCATTACTAAAACATATTTACTTTGTCGAATTTAAAGTTACTAATGAAAATGAAAACAAAGTCTAGTCCAATAGCATTTGGGGGAAAATATTTTTTTTGTTATTGTATTATGTTCTAAAGGTAATGCCAGCGCAGCATAATTTAACTCCCAGTAGTCAATGAAGCGTCAACTTTTATCAAAAGAAAGAGAGAGAGAAGGCAGGGATTCACCTCACATTGTTGTAGTGTTTCGAGAGAAAAGAAATATTTGTCTACACTCTACACACACAAATTCCAATACAAAGGATTCCAACACATGTAGCTTTAGAAAAGACTTTTACTGGATTATATTTTGGATGGGGTGAGATGCAACTAGGATTCTTAAAGCAAGTTAAATCTTTTTAACTCGTTGAATGAGTATTTACTAATAATTATGGTAACAAATTTTAGAGAAGTGTGACTAAATTTAAAATAACCCTCGTGTGTATTAAAGTAAACTATAAACAAATAAATTTAAAATCTGTTAAATGAGTAATCAAATAACATAGTTCGCAGGTGTTAAATGTAAATTCAATATACAAAAAAAGCTGTATTTACATTATTGTGTTCCAGTCTCTCATCACTGATTTATGAATGTTATGATACGAGTGAACCAGAGGACGACAGAGAAAGAGATAACAAAAATTTAATCAACCACCTCCTTAGTCAAGTTGAGTACACACAATAATAACCAATTACAATAACTGTGTATCCTATTACAGAATTAATTTAAATAATTCACCGAGCCGGTAGTAGATATCTATTTCCATGTAATTTGAACCGCTAAGAGAAGAAGAAAGACAAAACTATTTCGAGGAAGAGACAAATGAAGGGTTGTTGCTTGAGAGATTGGGAGAGAGAGAGACTTATTTTCTTTGGTCTTTTTTACCGATTCTTTTGTGTAAACTCATCGATGTTGCAGTCAAGATGATACATAATAATATTAAGGTATGTATTGTACAACACAACATGTAAGAAAGTATAAGGGATTCCTCCTCATTCACGGTAACAGAAACCCAGAGTCATTCCACTGTGTACTTGTATGTAACCATCCCAGCAGATATTAAATACAAAATGTAATACACCGCACGTTATTTCATACACTAAATGACATGAACTGACCTAACTGATTACATTAATTGACTGATTTCACACCTTGTCCCTTAGCATGTACACTTTTAAATTTCTAAGAAAGGGTAATATTAATTTTTTTTCTTGGTCATACGAATCTATATACCGACATCACTCAATATACATACCTAGGATAACGTCTGAAGATTCAAAACGTGTGTGTGTACATGAACCTGCACAGCTTCCTAAGTAGCTTGCTATAAAGGAATTATTGTACTTCGGCCGACCATGACCATGTTACACAAAGATAGTACATACAGTAACGTAGTTGAGTGTATTATTATTGAGACCAAGTTTAGGAAGGGAGCATCCACATTGGTCGTTGTTGAGACTGAGACTCTTGAAGAGTTTTCAAAGAGTTTTACATGAAGAGAGGAACGTAGGGGAGAGGAATTATACAACAACTCTGTATAAACTTACAAGTAATTCAGTGGAAAATGAAAGAGAAAAGAATAGAAAATGTCAAAGTGACGACGACGGAAAATGTTGCTGAAGCTCATCCTTTTGTATTTGTGTGACTGTTTTAACGCCTTTCCTCTTGTGTTTCTCAGAGCGTGACCAAGATTTTTTCCCCCTCCTGCCTGATGACGTCCTTTTCATCCAATAACAGAAAGAAACATGTACACTTTCATCTATGTATGTGTATATGCGTGTCTCTCTCTCTCTCTCACTACTTCCACGTCTTCTTGTCTTCCCTATCATGCTGGTATTAGCTAGCTGTTCGTTTTGACTTGGATGGTTATGCTCGGGAAGAGATAAAAGTAAAAAAATACATTGATATGTAGTACATATTATGTACGTATGACTCTGATTACATACCTCCTCCTCCTATACACTTTATACATGAAGTACTTCTACCCCATGAAATAATTGACAATAATTTCAAACTTTGTGGTGTGACGTGAGCTGTCTCTTTCTCCTTCCCTCCTCTCTCTCTCTCTCTCTCTCACTCTCTGTCTTGCTCGCTGTGGATGTGACTACAACACTTTATTCCGTATATTTTGTTCTTAAAAAAATCTTGTTTGAAATTACACTTTTTCAGAATTCCCTCACGTTGCATTAAAAAATTTAAATGTGTTTTTTTGAAACAGATGGAACACATCAGATTGCTTCGTACGGCACAAGAGAACCACGGGCAATCACAAAAAAAACTCCCGTGAATTCTTCAAGTGCCATTCGGAGAAAATGATATTTAGTTCTAGCTCTCTCTCAGTAATTGTGAGTCTTCGCTGGACTTGTTGATCCGAAAAAAATGTTATCAAATTTCCTACTTCCTTTGATCCAAATTGAGTACATCATTGTAGGATTTAAATGTGTCCAGGACATTTCAATTGTTAACATTTTGATAATCAAAGAAAGATAATCTAAGAGGAACAAAATAACAATAAGAAAAATAATAAATCAAAATATTAACTTATATAACACTACAATATATAATGTAAAATCATAAAATACAATAATAATAGCAAAATAATAACATGGATAATGTAACACACAATGATTAACTTAAAACATTGTAAATAAAGTAAATATACACAATCTACAAAATAATAAATCTATAGTACAAAATAATCATAACCAAGTCTTACCAAAACTAAAGTTTAAAAAAACAAAGTATGGTGTACAACAAGTGAATACAAAAAATAATAATAAAAAGATTGGAGATAAACTGTAACATAATATAAGCTAAAATAAAATAAAAATTATTGTAAATGATACAGAAGAGGAGGGTTGGAAGACCTGGAATTTGTACTAATTTTCTGTGGAAGGAACGTGTGTATGTGTGGTGTGTATAGTATTATTAACTGGAAATTAAATGTTGATGACTTTGGGTTGGACTGATGGACTAAATATTATTTATTTCTAAAGAACTCAACTCTCTCATGCAGATGATAGAAACTGATGATTGAGACTCAAAGAGCCTAGTGCCATAATAATGATAGGTAGTTGAGTAACACACACACTCTTCTCTCTCTTCTGCATGCGAATAAAATGACAGAATTGAATCATTTGCAACGCTACTAGTCCCACTACACACTCATACGCTACTATATCACATTAAAAATACAGCACATTCAATTCATCCATAAATTCATTTAGTATTTCTCGACATATGTTTTTGTTAGAGAGAGGGAGAGAGAGAGAAGGACTTTTATTCAGGAGAGAATTACCTATTACCCCCACCACATCACACACACACACAGCCATACTCTCAACATGATGATGATGAGAGTGAAGAGAGGAGACAGGCACAGACAAATCACAAATTCTTTGACGTTAACTGAACGTATTGTAAACTACTAGAAGTCAGCATAGTATGTATTTTGCATTTCATTGTCATTCGATAATAATTTTTATCACTTGATAACTGTCTGAATGCTCATTACCTATTATATTCAAGTTTCTCTGATTCATACACATTACAATAAACAAGATAGTACGATTCCTTCCACTTGCCCACTTACTTAGCATGCATTTTCTACCTAAACAATGTCTCTCTCTCCCTCTTTCACGTCCACTCCATTCATCCTTCTGTGTGTTCGTGTTGGAAATGATGTACATACAACATCCCGTAAAAAGTTTTTACCTATATGGCATAATAACCTTTAAACACAATCCATTGTCCTAGCATACACACGTCACACACACACATCTAAAAGACGATATTCGAACCTAGACCATACACAAGACAAAAAAATAATTCAGACCATTTTATTTTTTAATCAGCAATCTAGTTGACTGAACTCCTACTATGCTACTTTAGCTCTCTTTACATTGAGAAAACAAGTACAGGTCACAGAGTACGATTTTTAAAGTTCAAAAAATATTATGTCATTTAGTAAAAAAATATTCTAAGGGTTTTGGATTGTAACGTCTCGAAAAACATTATTAATTTTGTATACGGTATGTTGTGATACATACACTGGACCACTCCTGTCATGTAATTATTTGGAAGGATATTCCGTGCTCTGACTGGATAATAGAGTATCGCACGGAGTTTGTATCTTTCAGTAATTAAAATGTTAGACACGGGGAAAAGAGAGAGAGAGACAGTGAGCAACCAGATGACTTATTTTGTATGTCATAATAAAAAGGCTCTATCTATGTCTTTGCAACAGTGTAAATGATGACACACACGGTGAGTTTTCCACTAGTACTACTCCATAATATATATTATAATAATCTGAGTAAATGGACAGGCAAAGACTTGGGGGAGACCAGAACCAACCAGCAACTATTCCCACGAACGGGAAACTTGCCTCCAGTCAATTTCGACTCGAAATTTTCGAGTAGCTCCACGGCCCTGAAAAATCACTGAGCCATTTCCTTTCTTTGTACCATAGACACAAAGACACACACATCCACAGACGAGCAAATCAAAAACTTGGTTCTTCTAATTCACTAGTTACATTTGTTCACTACAAATTTTCAAATGACGGGGATGCTGATGACACTCTAGAAAAAATCTGTAAATCTTTCCCTACTAAGTCCTCACTTGGCAAACAACTGGCAACATTTTCAGTTTCTTCTAATCATTCATAAATAAATCATTTTTTGAAAAGGAAGACAATGATTATCCTCTGTGACAGATTAACTAATGGAGTAACCAAATTCTCGCCTCATGTGAGTTAAAAAACCTTATCATGAGGTACACTTTAATAGTCTAGAGAGTGAATCTCTTCACTTTTCAAACACTTTGTACAGTGTATGAGTATTTCTTTTTACAGAAAAAAAATTATAGTGCAGAGAAAATATACCTATACGTCCATTATAATAATTTTATTACAAGTATCTTTTGACGTACTTCTTGCTAACCAACGTTCAAAATCATTTCCATCCAGAGGACCAAGACTAATAATAATAAAAATTACAGACATTGTATTGCCGATAAAAATAATAATTTCGAAACATTAAGCCAAATATAAATCTCATGAAATCAAACATAAACCTCAAACAACGTGAGCACAGGACTGAAACTCAGAGTCTGATAATTTTAATTTCCGGCACTAATAAATCTATAAAATTCTTTTTTTAAAAAAAAACTTTATGACTTTATGTTGAGATGTGTGTGTGTGTGCGTTTTATTGTAGAGGAGCCTAGTTTTCCCTTCTCAAATCCGCAATCATTCATAGAACTTTACGATTGGACATAGACCAGAGAGAAGGAGAGAAAAGTTGCCATCACGGAGAATAGGACTGTCTGAAAATTCTAACCCCTATTATACTGTATGTCTAGTTTGAAAGAGAGAGAAAAATCGTTTCACAGCCAACCAGCTCTAAATCGTATAAAACCATCTAAAAAAGCTAAAGGTACGTGTAGGAAGGCCGGAAGTACAGAATAAAGAATAACATCTGCACTTCCAGTACACACACACACACCAGCACTACTGAAAAGCCTGGAGGCACTTTGCCGTTTATCTCTCGTCCTACTCAATCACATTTTAATGTATACACAGAAGTAGTAGCATTTATTTTATACCCCACCACCAGTCGTAACATAGAAGTGCTGTATATCCTCCAACAAACAACACAACTCAGACGATGTAAGTTTGCGCAATACATATTTCCATCTTTTTTTACATTCATCACTTGACGTACTCAGTAACAAACGCAAGTCTTTTCACTCCTCTTAAAGCACAAACCATAAATTAAATTTTGTAATGAAACATTTAACATTTCCATTAGGGAATTGTTTCTCACAAATTCAATTGGTTCTGTTTTTCCCTCATGATGTAATTATTTTCAAAAATTATAACACACCACTGAAAGCATTTTGATTTGTGAATTATGTTGATTCCATCACATTTTAAAAATCCTCTATCGCAAAGAAAATTTCACAGACTAAAGTCAGGCGACAATTCATACTTCTCAACTTTTCCCTACAGAGTCTGTCATACAAAAAAAACTTTCCTCTTTTGTTGGATAAAACGTGGAAAAAACTCCTCACAAATATGACCGGATGAATCAAAAACATTGATACTATCAATGTTATTTTGAGGGTTCTCTCCCTCATTCTCAGTTTTTAAAATTTTGAAAGGTGGATTTTGCGTTAGGTTATAAAAAAAAATATCGAAACTTTTGAACAGCTATAAATCTGGGATCCAAGATGAAGCAGAGAATTATATTAGAGACTATTTTTTTTGAAAAAAAAGAATGAAAAGCATTAGGGTCTCTTAAACAGGAAAATATCTGGAAATAACTTGAAAAATTACCCTCACATATTTTTTTCCAATCGTAATAAATCCATCAATCCATATTTTTTTTCAATGAAGAAGAGTATTTTTAAGGCGAATGTTTGAGTGACTCCAAGTTCTTCTTGTCAGGTAGGAATCTTGGTTGTTGACTTGTCGGAATTACTATAAAAAAAGAAATAATTAAATAATTAGTAATACATTAGGTATATAAAGTCGATTGTATATAGAGTATTTCTGGAAATTTTCATTTGGTACTTGATGTACACCCTAACTACAGTAATAATAGTACTAAGGAGACAATCAACAACAACAAGAGAAGAACCCGAGTCAAATGAAAAGGAAGTTGGAAGAGGACAAGTGGAGAATAGACTAGTTTTTTATGTCTCTTTGCTTGAGTTATTTTTATAGAGTGATAGAGCATCTGTGGAAATCAGTGGAGAGTGGCGTAAACATAAAATGGATACGGAGACTAAAGATGCTGACGATGATAAACACTGTAATCTGGATTGTACACACACACATCAAACTTTTGTAGTAGTAGACACCAGCAATGGTATAGTGGCAGCCAAACTGACTGACAGGGAGACGTAGTACGTTTCACAGTGCATTGGCAAGTGTATAAAAATTATTAGCGCAAACAGGAAAATGTTTTTCATCTTGCAATAATAATAATTTAATAGTACAGTCACACCTGCAGCGCACGGGAAGAATTCATTACAGAGAGAGGGGACTAAATAATGGATGAATGTATCTAATATTTACGGTATGGAGATGATGATGGTGTGTGTGTGACTGTGTAGTAGGAGAAGCAGGAGGAGAACAGTTCTTTTTCATCCCCACATAAATACACATCCATCCAATTATATTTATCCGTCCCACCATATACTCACACAGTTAACTTTTGGATGGCTCCATCGTCATAATATTAATGTCGGATACATCTCTCCATTTTCTGAAAGCTCATGGGGTCCCAGGTTTTTTTTCTCTGTCGAAACAGTCTACATTAAATTACAATCTAAAAATGTGTGTGTACAACAACACAACAGAAGCGCGTACACAACATGTAAATATGTTAGTCCATTTTTTTACAACTCTCTCACTCTTCACAAGAGTAGACAAAAACCCGGTGGAGTGTCCCACGTTTGAATTAAATGATCAATAATAAATAAACTTACAAGTATTCTGTTAAAGTCACCAGTCGTACAGTACACAATACTTAAGTAGTAGTACAGTTAAAATCTGTCATCATCAAAACTTGCTCCATTTTCCTGGTGTTGAATATTTTCAAAATGTGTAATCACCATGTTGGGTTCTTCTTTTCCTCGAAAAGAAGCTCCATTAATGCCATTTAAACATAAGCATAACGAAAATAAAACTCTTGTTTAGCCGGTGTCCTCCAATTTTGAGAGAATTTGTTGAAATTTGAAACATCACCAACAAAAAATATTCTGAAAAAATTCTTCAAAAAGCACAAAGTTTTTTTTCACAGTTTCCACTCTTCCGAATTTTTTCTCTATGTATTTTTCCCAGTTGTTTTTTGAAATTTTTTTCAGTGAAGAGTTTTTCCATCATTGACTGATCCAAGAAAGTTGGTTTTTATTCCATTTTGCTAATCTTTCTTGAAATATTGTTAAATTGAAGTAGGATATTCATAAAATAATTGTATTATTATTTTTCAGGGAATATCCTGTCAATACGTAGTATGAACTGCTGCTGCTGGTGCCCTTTCTTCAGTCCATGATTGACAAGTTGATTTTTTCGTGAAAAATAAGGATTGTTCTGAATAATGGAAAACACCAAAAAAACACACAAACACTGACTCACACACACACACACACACACACACAAGAAGAAGAAGACGAAGGGGAAGGGGATTGATTAATATTTGAATTCTTTAATATTTCCGACTTGTTCACTCCACAGTCTGGAGTGAACAACTGGTCTGTTCCTGTACTGCAGAGCGAGTATCATTAAGGTAAAGTTGATTTAGGGGTCTCCCCAAAGAACATATTACTATTCTTTGGGGTCTCCCATTTCTCTCTCTCTTGCCAGTCCCCTCTCGCTGACTTTATTTTTTATCATTATCACGAATAGCCTGTTCGGAACAGGCCATTCATTTCTTCTCTGACTCTCTCTCACTCTCTCGTCGTCGTCCTGTTGTTGTTGTTGTGCTGGCGTACTTAATTGACGCAATAATAATACAATTAAATATTTGATTATCAAAAAGCTACCTCCATCCCATACAAAATTATCAGTGACTGCACACTGCAGTCATTCTAGGATTTCCTAGCCAAGACAGAGGACAAAACTATCAAAATAATATTGTCGAAATTTTCAACCTTATTTTTTTATAGTATGACAAATCTTTTTAAAATTATTTAGTACTACATACTATGTACTTGTAGTGTATATGTTTAATCCACATGATAATATCTTTTTCAGGGGAAGGAAAAATGTGTAGACAAAAAGTGTTCAATAATGAATATTCATGTAATACACATTAAATTGATCTTTATTAGTAGTTGTTCAAAAAGAGATATCGAAATCCTTAAGCACACACTCCGACCGGCAACTCCATGTATTCTTTGATTGACATTTAATGTTTAAACAGGTTTTAATCTTGTCCTCTCCCCCCTCTGAATATTGTTGTACGATGATTGTGAGACCATGTTCATATTCTGTCCGGGTTCGTGTACCCTCCCCTCCGATACTGTCATGTTTTTCTACCTCCTGGACACGGACTGGAGAATTTCCACTGGCTTGTTGTTTTAGCATACAAAACCCAGTCGCCATGATGATCATTTGACATGCAATCTTGGGACTATTATTATTGTGTGTGTGTGTGTGTGTGTGTGTGTGATATGTATGCTGGAAAGATGCGGGGGATATTTAGGGTATTGTACACTCTCAATACTAGTAATTGATACATTGACTCCCCTCGTACACACACACACTCTCTCTCTTTTGTACATATCCATTTTCTAAGTACATACTGGACATGTTTGGAACACACTGGCTTTTATCATGGACGACATATACTTACTATTATTTATATCATGGAGGAGGCGATACAATGAACCCCTATCAGGACACACACACACACACACATTGTCCTTTCCAGTTTCCAGTTTCCACATTTCATGGTGAGG
>WJFB01003468.1:0-13125 GCA_009870185.1 Pygmarrhopalites habei | reverse complement strand
GGGGGGTTGACTACAGAAGGACCACACACACTCTCACAGTTTGTGTATGCGTGTGTGGAGAGAGAGAGACTATGGCAGTCCTCTGTCCCACATTATTTCCCTCTCTCTCTCCCTTTCTATGAAATTATATAGACATGAAAATGGATTTACTCATCTCATGGACTAATATGCTCATGAATGAAGATGTTATGAACTGAGATGTGGAGATATTTTAAGAAATGGAACCCATTCTACAGTCTCTCTCTCTCTCTCTCTTTCATGACTGTCTCTCTTCTTTCTCTCCAAGAGGACAATAGAGGAAGAGTTTGGGCTATTATTTCTGTCTATTTTTTTCTTGTATTTCCTCCCTCCCTCTCTTTCTCTTCTCTCTCTCCATTCATATGGAATGGAGTGTATAGAGGGATGGGAAGGAGATCACGGCACGGAAGAAATACAGAGAAAGGAGAAGCCGGGGGAGGACTGCGGAAAGGGAAAGTGATATATTAAAAGAATACAAGAGTGAAATAATTTGGGTGAAATGGAGTGGAAAATGATTGCTCGATCACATCCACACACACACACATACACACTACACACACATTCCCATAGCTAGCGTACTTATACCCCACCCTCTTCCCAAGCGGTGTTAAAGCCAAAGCATTGAAGAGAAAAGGGATTCTTCCCCACATCCTTGAGCTAGAGAGAGAGAGAAAGAGAAGGGAGGAGAGGGAGAAAAAAAAGCAAATCTCTATACTCGACAAGCATTTTTTGGGCTACAATGCACAAACACGTATCACACATGTATTAGTTCCCCCTCCTCCCCCTCCTCTTCTACTCTCCCTCTTCCTCACACTCAAACCCTCACTCCAGTGTAGATAGGATAGACCTTTAACACAGTACATATTGTGTGTGTGTAGTGTGTATCAACCTCACTCGTATTTTTACAGCGGATCCCTTCTCTCTCTGTACAGCATTTGCGTTATCCCCAATTTGTACTTACCGTATTATTCCTAAAAATAACTTTGGTTTATTTTATTACAGTCCTCTGTTCTTCAGATTTATTGCTCATTGTTCTAAGCTAAATTGTTTCAGTGGAAAAACAAAAAGTAAAAGCAATTCTTTACAGCTTAATAATCAAATAATGAAAAAAATTATTAGCAATATGTAAAGAACAAGAGTTTGCAGACTGATCTCACCTCATGAAAAATACGGTACAGAGTTCCCTTCACATACCATGTATACATGTAGGGATAAGGATTATTTGGAAGTGAGATATGAGTTATATGTGTTCAACATCTCCGACTCATGTGAGGAGGCAAATGGTTTCAATGAAAAATTTCAAAGATGCTTTCTCTCTCTCAAATTCCTCACTCATTGGCTTGGTCTGGGAAGATGTGGGATTCCCTCATTCTTCCATTCCTCTCTCTCTCTTCTCTACTTTCCTTGATCACAAACAAATATTTCTTTCCTTTGTACTGTTGCCTCTTCAGCAATTTGTATTCACAGACAAGGACTCAGGTTGAGACGGAGGGAAGAAGAAAAGAGAGATGAGTATGGAGAAAGCTAGTCGTCATTTCATGTGATTATATGCACACACGTATATATTCATACCCTTCAGTACGGTACGTGTGTTCGGTTGAATGTAGAAAAAAGGCAGAGAAAAAGGGATCCCATCTATAACATTTAAGAGAATAAAGAGAGAGAGAGAGAGGGAGGGGGAGACTGTTGAATCAAAGTGTTACGATAATTTTCCATGCATCCTCTCCTCCTCCATGCAATCGCCCCTTTGGATCCCAGTTCCCCACTATTTTTTCTCTATCAAATAAACTCGTGATGGATATATAATATATATATAGATAATGTCCTTGTAAACCATTCAAGGGAAATCCACTCAACATCCTTCTCCTTCTCCTCCTTCTCTGTACCTTGTGTGTGTGTGTGGATGTAGGGGGAACAATCTTATATCGATGAATCTCTACCCCCATTCTCATTCCTCTATCTCATTTGACTTGAACCACAGCCGAAGAAAAAGAATCAAAATCTTTCTTACTCTCTCCCTCCCTCTCTCTTTATAAAGTCATGAAATGCAATAGCTCTAATACTGGCTTTGGTTTCCATTAAATTTCAAGTGTAGCAGCTTTATTCCCTTCCTACATACATACATCTTTACTGTATGTTCCCTTAACTTCCCTACCCCTCTTTCTCCTTGTGTGTATATTTTGACTCTCTTATTTTCTGGAGCGGCAGAGAGCGAGAGAGTGGAATAAAAGGAGAGAAGAGGAATGGTGACTATAGGTACATGGGCCAATAATGCAGTCAACAGAGAAGAGACGGAGAAAGTGGCATGGCACACAGACACAGACACACATAGTAAGTTATAGAGAGAGAGTGGGAGAGGGGAGGGGAAGGTGTAGATGATACATGTAGAGACTACCTTCCTTACAATTCCCGCCTGACTGGTGAGTTGTGAAAGAGAGAGAAAGAGAGAGGAGAGAAAGAATTTACGATAGTTTACAGCTCTCTTAAGAACCATTATTCAGACAAAGAAAACTTTTTTCAATCTCTGAGCACAAGACTTTTTCCCCATTTACAAACGTTGATACTTGTACAAGTGCTTTCTCTCTCTCTCCCAGCGCACCTCCACACACACACACACACAAACACGGACCTCAGACGACAACATGTAAGGGAGCCTAAAGGATCCTCCGAAGGAACTGTGTCTCCTCTTCCTCTATTATACTCTGTAGTCTACAATGCATGGATTGCATGCACACAGAGACAATACCCAATTTCGTTTTCTCTCTCTCTCTTTCTCTCTTCCTCTCTCAAGCCTCCTGTCTGTACCAGTCAACGGTGACTCCACATACCAATATATATGGATGTAGACAGGGAGGCGAGTAGCCTAAGGTCGGGTTTCCTTCTTTCGCTTTCTCTTTCCCTGGGACGGACTAGTTGGTTGTAATAAAATATATAAAATATAATCTAGTACACTGTTTCAACGAAGAGAGGCCACCCCAAAGGATAGCTTTAGCCTTCTCCTTATTTCATGATCCTCACCACGTCACCACACACACACACACACACAGAAAATACACAAGGACCAACAGGAGAAGGGAAAAACTATAGTTATAATATAATGGCAGCCTCCGTGGCCCGCCATCACATTATCAACATGAACAAGGGAAGAGGACACGAAACACAATTTTATTCTTCCACCACCTCCAACTCTGTTCTCCAGTTTCTCCAGTAGTAGACCACTACATGTAAAAGGAGTACATGGATGGAGTATGACGGCTCCACGTCACATGAAATACTTCATTGTTCCTACATCACCCCCGTGTAAATACATGCTGCTCCATATAAATGTTCTCTTTCAACAATTCTTTTCCTCTCCTTCCGTCTTTCACCATAAAGTACTAATGTGTGTGTATGTGTGGGTGTAGGGAGTAGTATACTAGTAGTGATGTGAAACATGGACTCCTCGCTCTCTTTCTTGTTTGTGTTTTTACGGGGAAGGACAAACAAGGAAGGAATTGCATGATATCAACCGTATAATGTAACAACATCGCATGAGCTACTCTGGCTATCTACGATAAAATCATAGTCCAGTCCTTACATCATTCCACTTCCCCTCTCTTGGTGTGTCCAAGGCCAGGGAAAAGAATTGATGGATGGACACACATACTACACTATTATACTCTCCCTTCCTTCTGTCGTGATCATTCCTCTATGTGTGTGTGTGACTGACTGATGGTTTCTTAGATTTTTTTCTCTCTTTTGCTGGAAAATATATTTCATAAATAAAATTCATGTCCTCCCTTGCTATGTTGTGTGTGTCCCATTTTTAATTTATAAGCTGTGTGATGTGACATGGTTACTTTTATTTGGGGATTGTGGGTGGCATTAGTTCAAAGATAGAGAATCTGCCAGGATTGTACTCAAGTGTGTGTACGTGTGTTCAAAATGTGAGAGAGCCGGCAGTTTAAGCAATAAAATTAGTACTTTCCCTTCTATATTATTACACTCATTGTCTCCAACACACACACAAAATTGTGTGTGTTGTAACAGCACTCTTAAACCAAAAGGGAAAAGTTCTACCAATGAGGGTAAAATTTTCCTTTATAGGTGGAAAATTTCGGTGGAAACTAAGTTTCCCCGAACTGGTGGAAATTTTCCACCGGTTGGGGAAAAAATCGCTTTATTCGGGGGAATGCAGTTTTCCCTTTTCTATTTTTCCTTTTTTAGTTAAGAGTGTAAATTCTAGGTATACTAAAATTATGATGCTACAACTTTTGAATTAACAAGGTTAATTCTCACCCAGGTCCTTATAGACTCAATTAATGAATTTGAAAGTATAATTTAAAGAGAAAACTGATAGCTATGATTGCGGATCAAAGTTATAATACTGACACTGAATTGCGGATCAAGATTGCGGATCAGAGATAAACTGATAATAATGAACAATTAAATGCGGATTGAGACAATGAAGAGTTCGGAGAGTCAATTCAACAGAAGAATATAATTGGGAAATATAATTTAATAATATTAGATAATGCGGATTGTACAAAGATAATTCTACTTAATTTAAATGTTAATTAACTAACTATTCTTATTACACACCCCTAATAGACACAGGGATAAACTCACCTTAAGGCTGAGATGTACCCTTGTCAAGTTAATCTTTTCACACCAAAGTCAGATTGCTTCTCTTGCCAATCTTGACCGGCTGTTAATGTCGATTCCTATTCCTAGCAAGGCAATACGTAGTGCTATTAAAGCCACTTGTCGTCAGAGACTCCTTCAGATTCTCTTCAATTCTCCATGCAGGCAGAACAACGACTAACTATTGATCCGCAGTGGTTTTCTTAGGAAACTTGCGGATCAGTTTGATTGGTCTAAGGTGCGGATTAGTCCTATTGGTCTCTTAATCTTTTCTAATTATAAATTAATTGAATGCAACACAATTGAAACTACAACAACAGAACAGTATATATCAATATTAGGAATGAACATAGAATATGGGCATGACAGTGTGTGTCAGATACGGACAACTAGAATGACAAACTAACAAGAGATTCATAGATTGTGTCATACACAGCACCCCACAGGCAGTAAAGTCTTCTTACCATTACAAGGTAAGAGGGAAATCCTTTATTTGAGTCATTTGTTTAATCATAAGGCTTGAGAAATGTCATGTCAAACAAATAGAAGGGGAGAAAGAAAACAAACCAATTTGGGTAATGTTGGGTACCGTGTCACATGACACACCTTCCATTCCACTCCTTGTCTCACTCCCTCTCAGTTCAGTTAAACGTTCTAACTGTACAAGAAATAAGTGGATCTTGGATTGCACACTTACAAAAAAAATTTGTATTTTCAAGTGTTCAAAATTACAGGATGAGACACCCTCTTTTCCTTGTGAGAAAATGGTCAGTAATTATTTTAGAATATAAAAAATGAAATTGTCGAGGCGTGTGCACTACATAGTGGCCTCATAAACGACTACTGCGTCACGGGCCTGTTGTCATAAGATCCATTACATGATACATGGAGAGAGAGAGAGAGAAAGTTGAGGACTTTAAACTGACTAAGGTTCGTCTGTAACTGTTGTGTACCTATCCAGAGTTTTTGTCGCATGTGAATATGTATTTTGGATGTATGTACATCAAATTGACTGGCTTCAAGTGGAACTAGCATCAGTTAGTGGTTACCTTTAAAAACCTATCAGTTTTGCTTTTAATTATTCAGGGGACTTGGATCTGCTCCTTCCCTCTCTCCCTCTCTCTCTTTCTCCCAACCACCAAAGTCTACCATTATATTACATGCACAGAGAGAGAGAGAAGGGAGAGAAAAAGTTTTTCTTACCAACTTAAGTGGTTTACCAAATTACATGTACATGTGCATGCACACACACTCACTCCTCTCCCTCTCCTAGCACAACATCAACTCATCTCAAATGTAGACCTGAATGTTTAATTGAATTTGATCTGACGATTTTTAAGTGCTTCTCATCTCCATCCTTCTAGGTTAATAAATGTTAACCAAAAAAGGAAACTTCCTCCCTCCCTCTCTCTCTCTCTTATCATCTGCACGATGATTAGATAAAAAGAGAACAAAACGGTGCTCTCTCTCTCCGTATAAGCAAACCCTCATAATTCTACCATGACTTGTAATACTATACCATATTATATCAACCTCTCTCTCTCTCTTGTCAACATCGACAGTCTCTCCCGCATTCCCCCCTCTGGCCATAGTCACCGAGGTTTCATTTGCAGGGATGAAAGGAGAGAGAGAGACCTTTTTTCAAAATTTCAATGCTCCCTGACTCTCTCTCTCTCTCTCTGTGTACATTTGGATAATTAAAATGTTCACTACATAATTATATTGCGGTTTTTTCTCCAGTCAACTTTCTCCAACATTTTGTGTGGGGCTCAAATCTCATGCTAAACCACAGAATTCGAGTGAAAGGTTTTCTCTTTTCCTCCTATTTCTCCATCCAGAGGGATGCAATTGAAAGGTACACTGGTCCTGATGTTTGTGAATGTGTGTGTGTGCTTGGATTGGACTAAAAATTTTTAAATAAAAGTAAATAGTTCTTTTAAACTTTAAAAATTGAAGACCACTGGTGGAATGAAATGAGTTGATGGGAAGAGAAGGAGTGAGTGAGGTTGTGTTGCGCAGAGCATCATATCCGTGTAATTCATGTCTTTCTTCACAGCAAATTTTGTGAGAGTCAAACTCATTAGTGAGATTGCGTGCTTGAAAGGAGTTAAGGGCTCTGAGGGTGAAGAGAAAGAAGAAAGGGAAGGGAAAGCAGGGAGAGAGATGGAGAAGAATTTATTGAGTAATAAAATCAAAATAAATTGAACAGAAAGAAGTGATAAGGAATCAGGGCAAAAATTTTTAACAAATGTCATGGACTGACAATGCAATGCCCGGTGTGTGTGTGGTTGCCCGCATAGTGTAGAGTGCTTTTTTTATTATATGATTTTATGAAGACGACACTTATCTTGTGTTTCAAGAGGAGGTAAGGAATGGGAGGGAGGCGGAGGGTGAAAGGAGAGTATAAAAATTGGGAGAAAGTCTCTCATTTTAATGCAACCAGGCTTAATGTAGGTTAAATAATTAACACAAACTTCAAATGGTTTGACTATTATGATGGTGTGTGATTTTCATACGATGTTCTTTTTAAAGAATAAAATTTATTTTTTGATGGTCACTGGCTCATAATATGTATATATGGAAAACAAGTTTTGGATGGCTAATGATAGGAAGAGGAAAAAGTTTTTGAGTGAAAGTGTGTGAATGAGATTCCATCACAAACAATCTGTGGACACAAAAGCGCTCCCTAGAAGGAACGAATACCCTCCAAGTCCCTGGAGAAATCCTGCCGTGAGACGAGGACAGAGGCAATGGGTGGCATCCAGTGAGAATGTTGGTAGAACGTGTCCGGGAAATTACCCGGGTTTTTGTACTCCGATCCTGACCTCTCCCGCTCAACTTAGGGAGACTCCAGGATGAAAATTTTGATGGAGAAGAATTTCCAAGTTTTCCCAATGCGAGGCACTATGCGTTAGGGAAAGTGTTGATGTAGTATGCTGTTGAAATTTAATGCTAAACATCAACATTGACATTGACAAGAAAAAATGTTTTCAAGTTTCACTCTTTAAATTACAATGAATGGTCAAAATTAATTCAAAATTTTTGTCAGAAAATATAAAATTATTTAGGACGCTAGTGTGCGTACTAATCGTTAGTCTTGAGGTAATTAAAATTAAAATGTACATTTTTCTGAATAGAAAATTAGAAAGAGAACTCAGTTTATTTATTGCTTTCCGAAAATAAGCTCATATTTTTCTCCACACGTATATTAATTCGTAAAAGTATTCCAAAATCCTCCACTTCAACATCCTTCAAAGTTAATTAATTAACACGAAATAGAAATCCAAATGTATTCATTTTAACAAGACAATTTTTGAATTGAAACATTTTTTAAGATGCAATCAGGTCACACATTTTTTTGTGCTTTGTCCAGTGATCCACTTGACATTTCCTGCAAACCACACAAATGTCCATTCAATTAAATTGTCACACAATTTATATGCTTTCTCCACTCTCCACTATAACTATAGTGTTAGTAAAAGGTTTTAGTCTTACCTTCCACAGTACCACTCGTTTTTGCACCGAGAGCACCGTTTCGACGCCACTTCTCCACACTTTGCACATTTCGATGGCGGAAGAACTGCCTCGAATGCATCAAAGTCATAAGATGTGGAAAGTCTGGAAATAACAAATAATAAAGTCAAATAGAATTTTCAATTTCTTTACATAATAATATTTTTAACTATTCCATTACGCTATCACCTGTAAAATAAATGATTTTTTTTACGTTTTAAATTGCAAGTTTCAAATAAAACAAAATGATATTTTCAAAAACTGAAAAGAATTTGTACCTCGTCGCTTTCTGCATTCTAATTTCCCTTGATGGGGAAATGAGTTCAGTTTGGTAGACATCCATGAGTTGTCTCAAGTCTCGTTTCATCCCAGCCTCGAGATTGGGTCTGAGGGGTGACAGGATTTCAATGATAAGTGGAGATTTTGCAGGGGGTGCTGGTAAATTGCCAATAGCCAGATTGTCCAACCACCGTTGAAAATTGACCAGGACGGGGATCTGATCCACAGCCACTTCATGCAACATCGACCGAAGCCGGAGTAATTGATTCTTTCGAAAATCATTTAGTTCGTACGTGGCCAGGACGGCTGGGTTTCCTAATACTAAATTCCCCCCGCCACAAACACATACACACATTTTTCATTAAATTAATGCACATCAAATTAGAAATTGGTGGCTGATAAAATATCTAAATAATTAAATCCCTGGAAAATTCAATACAATTTAAAAGGATATTTGAACCTCCCATCAGATACCATCTCATTCATTTCACTCTCCTCCTCCTCACCATTACTCACCACACACACACACACACACACACACACACACATACACACACAATGTACTCTGTCTCCATAATAAACTGTGCAACATATCCCAAGCTAATGAAGAGAGCCTTCTCAATAGAAACAATTATGATTCTTGTCAAATCAATAAATTGCCCTAGCTTTAAATGAAGTGTGTGGGCGGGTTTGGTTGTCCAAAAAGAGAAAGAGAGAAAAGAGAAAAGTCGGAGAGTGAGTTTCTCTTTCTCTCTCTCCAGATTTATTTGTTTGCCTAGGTAATTTCCCATTCTGTCCGTCCCACACCATTTTAATGTGTCTACCTCAATGCAATACCATATAAATAATGATGAATGAGACTCCACCACTACCAATAAAGTACAAAAAGATAATGTGATGACTATAGTTTAACCATCTCCTCTTCCTCCTCCTCATCCCATCCCTTCCCTTCCCAATTTTGTGTATAATGTATAAATTCACTCTTTCACTCTCTCTCTCTCTCAAGAAATTCGATGCAGTCCTGCGGCAACTTGTCTATAGGGAATTCCTCCTCCTGATATATCTCTCGTATTTGAACTCCCATCTATAGCCATATATAACCCTCACTCACTCTCTCACACACACATAATACGTTACAAAGTGTCCAGCTAATGGACTCTCTATCGTTCCTTCCCTATCCCTATATAAGACACACACAGCACGGTCCCTGTCCCTACATGTAGAGTGTACCAAAATAATTACGGACATCGCACTATGACCCCATGAGAATAGAATTGGTCACTCCAACTCCAGAGCCCTGCTCTGTGCTCTGTACAGAATGGAGAAAGGAGTACACAGGCGGAGAGAGAAAGTGTGTGTGTGGATGTGTAGAATGGTGGATTACTGGAAGCCATACATTCTATGGTAATGGTCAATGTAAAAGGAATTACGTTGGTAAAGTCCAAGCCAAGCTTGAGCTTCAATCTTCCCGATGATCATCCTGTCCTGCGGCTTCCTCTCAACCCAATTCTGTTCATCACAGTTATACTCTTGCTCCACATCCTCTCCCCTCCCGCCACTCAAAGGTCTTCCATGTCGTAGCCATGGTTTTTGAAGGAGGATCTCTGTCAGGAGCATCGGGGTGTCCGAAGACAGGATCAGCCTTGGCGTCACTTCCCCAGCAACACTTCAAATAAAGTACATAATATAACATAATTTGTTTCATGATATCCACAACTTTGATAATGTAATCACTCTCTATCTATCTTCATCTTTTGCAGAAACCCCAGTCTTTCCAGTGTACACTTCTGAGAGAGGAAGAGAAAAAGATCCCTTGGAAATGAACGTCCAAAATGACTGTCGTGTGTACTCACTACAGTCAATAGCATCCATATTATAGTTGTATAAAGGATATAGTCAATTTTAAATCTTATTTTACATCAAGTCCCTCCTCTTCTCTTAATTCTCTCTCCTAACGATCCTACTTAAAAATGAAAAAAAAAAAATTTGTATAATACAAGGAGGGAAAAAACAAGGTTCTCTGTATTTTTATAAAAAAAATAGAAAGAAAAAAAGGAGCTACTCAGCTGGGGAAAATGTAACAAGTTAATATCATCCTAGACTCTTCCCTTGGTCACTCTCTACTCCAGTTTATATTACGTCATTAGGAAATCTAATGACATTCATTTTTCAACTCTCTTCTTCTTCCTCTCTTCTCAAGACTACAGTATCTACACACTACACTAGGAAGGGAGTACAATTGTGAGGGGAGATAGAAGAGAGTAACTAAAGCCGCTTTTAATGGAATCAAAAGTCTAGGGTATAATATATACTCATGGAGTGGAGTATAAGTTTAATGTAAACTGTGCACACGGCCCGTCCACGTGCAGACGATGACGACGAGGACGACACCATACCATCTCATAATATGGGTCATAATAATAATAAGTAGTAGTAGTAGTAGTATCTCTATTAACTGGAGAGAGAAACCCCCGTCCTCCAAAATGCTCTACACTCACACTCACTCTCTCTCTTTATATAAGAGAAGAACACTTTGAGCTACGATTACGACTGACGAGAAGGTTTTCTCTCTACACACAGATACACACTTTCCACTTTCTCTTTTTCTTCTCGCACTGTCTCTGTCGTCCTTCATCTCTTCAAAAACTAAACATGATTTAAAATGAGGAGATAGAGTTTACAGTCTCAATTCTGTCATCTCTACTACTTTTCCCTCCTCCTCATTTATACTGTACGTAATGTATGGGCTATTATTAACACTACATTATTATTATGTTTACCCACTTTCTCTCACTACCTGAGAAAACTTGCATCATGTATAATTACTTTCTCCCACTCATGTGTCAACTGTGCTTTCACTCTCTGTACAATTTGTGGATGTGTGTGTGTGTACACGGGGAAAGGGGGGAAAGGGGGAGAAAGTGAAAGGAGTTGCAAATAAATAAAATTCTTCATGTATATACAAAATAATTTATATTTTTCATCTTTCTCTCCTTTCCATTTCCTTCCCTCAAAATTTAAGTAGGAAATAAAGTTGTACGAGATGAATATACGAGCACCCCTGGAAATTTCTGACTGAACTTAAAATATTTGACGTGCCCTTGACAAAAAAACGAATAAATAATTTTCTTTTCAAAGCTCTCTTCCCCTTTCATACGAACAGATATCTACACACGCTTTCACTCGGTTGAAGTGAAGTACTGAAGAATTCATTGAAATGTTGAGGAAAATAAATTGACTGGAAAACTATTTTCAAAAATCAAAGTCAGTTGAATGCGAATAGTGCAAAAGATGATAAGTTATTAAATTATAGAAGAGGAAAAGTAGAAAGTGTAGTAGAGTTTGAAAAATTTCATGGTACACACCAACATGGAAGCAACAATTTGTTTGAATATTTTGATAATTTAAATTACAAACTAGAATGTTCATTTCCACATTTTTCATCTCATGTACAGCTGTGCACTCTGCGAATCCCTCGTCTGTGTACGCTCATCCGTGGAACTCATTGCCATAATAATATTTTAAAAAATAGAAAAATAGAAGAGTAGACTTACTTGTCCAAATTTTCAATAATGTAACGGAGGACGGAGAGTGCCTTGAAAGAAATCTTGAAACAAATGTCGAGAGACTGTGTTCTCAAGATAGACTCTTCTGTCACTCCAGGACTCGCAACCTCCTTAAGTGGCCCCCTGGAAGAACAGATCCCCCCCACACAAAGAATTTCATTTTAAAAACTCTCATTCCATAACGAATGTAATGCCACACTGCACGAAAATGTATATACTCTCATCTCATGCCTTGAAAATAGGCACTTGAAAATTTAATCACCTAATTAACCACACAGTCTCTCTCTTTTCTCAATCCTCTTTGCATACACTTTGCCCTGTCTTTATGATGCTCACTCCATCATCATCATGTACGATTTTGAGGGTGATGAGAAAGTTTCCGTTTCTTTGTAGCATATCGTATAAAAACAAACAGAGAGAGAGAGAAAATGAGAGTCAAAGTCACAAGAAGAGTCAAAGGGGTTCAAGGGAAATTGTATTTATGTAGGACGGAGGATGATGGAGAGGAAAGAGGGAGGAGGAGGAGAAACAGAGTAGACGTCTTATATTGACCAAGAGTAAATTGTGAGTAAGAGTAAATTAAATCCTTGAGTGTTTCCTCTTCCTCCTCCCTTTTTTACTTTCTCTATCTCCCTTCTGTCTAGCCACTCTCTCTCAGGGAAGCAATGAAAAATTCTACTTTCTCCTCTCTCTCTCCCTGTGTCTGTGTCTGTGGTGAGTGGAGACTATTATTGAGTGAATACATATTATTAGAAGAGAGTGTGTGTGGGTAGAGAGTGCGTAGGGGGAGAGAAAGTAGAGGAAGAAAAGAGAGACGTGAAGGGGAGGAGAAAGAGAGAGAAGGAAGAGAAGAATGAAGAAGAAGAAAATAGCATACGTTGCAAGGAGAGTATTAAGGGAGCGAAAAGTGTAGTCCGTGATGTCGAGGGCAGTCTCTCCCAAGGTTTCCGCCGCGTCTGGATGATATAGAACTGTCTCGATTAGATTGATGCAGGTGGCCTCATGGTACAGGATGGTGTACACGGAGAAAGTACATTGCGGATTTTCTTTCATCAGCTGAGGGAAGACAACTTCTCTCCAGAGCTCCACCAACACCAAGTCATGAACTAGGACGGGAAGCTGTGAG
>WJFB01003467.1:0-13130 GCA_009870185.1 Pygmarrhopalites habei | reverse complement strand
CTTTTGCATTTTTTCTTCACTCCACTGTACAGAGAGAGAGTGAACGAAATGTTCGCGGAAACAAATAGAACCCGGAAAGATTCGCGAAACGTTTCTACAATTGTGTGTGCAATTTTCACTGGAAAGATCTTTTAGACTATAAATACAACATAACAAGTTATAACACTTTACAGACATACCATTATAATAAACTCATAAACTACTTACTGTAGTATGTAAGTCTCATCTCCTTGTAGATGGGAGAAATGGATTCAAGTCATGATTTTTGTGTGTACAATTTTGTGGCACAAAGTTTATGAATATATCCTCCCAATCATATGCATCTTTTATTATTTTTTTGATATCGCTTTTTTCCGTATAAAATGTTAACATTTTTAAAAATATTTAAATATATTTCCAATATATTATATTATAAATTAATCCTCTGCAAAACGCTCTGCAAAACGATTAGCTGAGGATATAAGAATATTACTTCCCAAAGGACTAGAAGAATCTTTTCCATTTGTGAATGCGTTTCGTCTTGATTTTGAAGTATCATCTAGCGAAGCAGACCTAGCATGCGAGACTTTGGGATGAATATAATAAGTTTGTAAAGGTAATTTTCCATCATCATGGATGTTACTAAAACTACTACTTAAACCAGGAGACTCTGTTGCAGTCAGTATGGCTGGAGAGTTTGTAGAATTTGAGAGGACAGAATTAATCGTCCGATTAACAGACATTGTTCCATCCGGTCTAGCTATCGGAGATATATCTGAAACGGGCTTAGTATTAACTAGTCGTGGAATATCACAAAGGATTTGAAGAGCTCCGAAAGTACGACTAAAGTCATCCTTAATCACCTGAAAAGAATTTAATCATGTCAATGCGACCCTTCAATCGACATGCGACATACTTTCTTGAGTCAAGTTATATTACAAAAGAAAGGCAAATGTTTAAATACCTGAACTGTCAGTTGAGGAACAATGCCCACAAACTTTTTGTGAACTTCTTCCTAAAATTGATTTTTTATATAAAGAATTAAATAAATTGAAAACAAAGATTTCATATTCTTATTTATAAATTTAAAATTTGTATCATTCATGTTATTTTACTAGGATCAACTGCTCGGATGTATCTCTCCTAATACGAACGTGCAAAGTCCCCTCTATTTGGCCATATGTGACAGTCCAGAAAAATTCATTCCTTAATTCTAACACACCGTCAATAGTCAATGTTTCTCTTAGAGCTTTTTCAAGCATTGTGGAAACATGAGGTGGCAACGTCTGGGAAAATTATAAAATGTATATGAAAAATATGTCCTTCCTATTTTTGTGAATCTAAACGGAATATTTACAATTTGTTAAGTACCTGTAACAATATTTGTGCTGTGTGCTTAAATAACGGCCAAATTGCATCAAGAATTGTCGTTAGAATTAGTACACCACCAACAAAGTCCATCCAACGTGAACTAAAATTTTGTAAAATATTTGTTGTATTGTTGAAGAACAATCAATAGTGCATATTGTGTCGTGTCAAATTAACTATATTATCGGAAACTTCATACCCCGATTCTAGTGTAAATGCGAGAATGATGATTGTCAGTCCTGAGAAGATACCAAGCGTAGTAAAAGGAGTTAGGAAGGAATTGGCAGACGGAATTGAGAGTCCGAAACTATTGAATATCCTATAAACAAATCGTCTATTGACGAGAAAAAAAGTCAACAAATAATGATTAGGTTTTCTTCAAGTGCATATGTAAGCAACACAAAATAAATTGTAATAATGATAACAAACTAACTGTAAAGTAGTCGTTGTACAAAATATTTTGGATAACTTGTGAAGTTTATTATTCCCCACGCATACTGCAAAATGTGCTGCTGACCCAACAATGACAGCAGGGAGAAATCTTCCCCTGGAAAACAGAAAATAATTAGTAAAAGTTGTAGTTCCATCCAAGTTATTCATGCAGAACATCCATTTAACCAAAATTTTTACTCACGTATGAATCTCTTTGTCACCATCCACAAATAGAGCAAGTGTTGCAAAAACTTTTAGACTCCACAGATTTAAAAATAGACCGAGGCTTAGAATCGAAAAATGTATCAACACTTCCACTCTGGAATAACCAAAGCTTAAACCTATTGACGGCTTTCCTCCAAAAGTGAAACTTTGAGCTAATAAATCTCCCACAATTGCCACAATATCAAAGACGAGGATACATAGGAAGGAATTCATGGCTGTAAGAGAAAGATGTGCATGCTCTTGACATGATCAAAATAACAAAAATTCGTTTATTTGATAAAAAATCTATCAGTGACAACTCACCGAAGGAGTTGCTCTGTCTTGACCATGAGAATAGTATAATTGTTGCTAGGATGGTAAATGGAAGAAGAATTAATGCTGTCCTGGTGGATTTCACCTTCCACAATCTGCTAGACAACTTTCCACATTTTGTCAGACTTCGGATCAGAGATCCGGTCAATTCAACCTAAAATACATTGTACAAAATAGAATTTTGACACAACTTTTTCCATATTACAATTCCTAAATAAATACATAAAACATATACAAAATACCCAACGTGATGAGATGCTTCGCCTCATTTTTCCAAGAATTAAACTTGGAAAAATCCTTAATCTCAAGGTGTCATCCTGAAATTTCTTTCAACTTTTTATCGAAATACTCAGAAAAATAATTTTCAAATCCCAGTTTTCCCTCTCTGTTTTTTGGTGGAGGATTTAAAAAAACACGAGACAAAAACAAGTCACAATTTTTCAGAAGTTCTTGTTGAAAACTCTTGTTATATTGGAGAACTTCAGGACAACCAATAATGGTAAGTGTGTCTGTACTATTCATTAAATATTCCCAACAGATTGGATTGTGATGATGAAACAACGGAATTACCGTTTGATTGTAATGAAAAATGTTCTGTGGCTGCTTTTTTATTCTGTCTGAACAAAATTGGTACTATTAGTACTTGCCTGCTGTGCAGGTTGATTTCCTCAAAAAGTGATAATATTCTGAATTTAATTACAGGGACGATCAAAAAAGACTCGGGGAGTGAGACAGCAGTATGCTCAAATGAAGAAAATGATTAGCCTAAATGACACTCGCTTGTAAGTCACCATGTTTTTACTCTCAGTTTTGTTTCTTTTCTAATTTTATAACTCAAACAATTTATTAACTTGTCAGGAAAGCAAAGGATCGAGTACCTAGTAAAAAAGTGAAGAAGCCTGATCCTAATGAAGTAGCTGTACGAGAACTGTAAGAAAATATATTATTTCATTCTTGTATTGACCGACGTTGAATTAAGAATAATAATACAGTGTAATACCTTTTCTGTTGTATTTTTGGCAGGCCTCAAACATCTTCTGCTTTGTTCTTTGAATACAATACTCAACTTGGCCCACCATACCATGTTCTTTTGGATACAAATTTTATCAATTTTGCCATCAAAAATAAATTAGATATTTATCAGTCCATGATGGATTGTTTGTATGCCAAATGTAAGCTACGATATTCTTTTTGTGAACATTTTGTCCCACACTGGAAAAAATAAGCAAGTAGTAACGTTAACTGTTGTTGTCCTTTCTAGGTACCCCTTACATCACAGACTGTGTCATGGGTGAACTGGAAAAACTTGGGAATCAATACAGAATAGCTTTGAAGATTATAAAGGATCCAAAATTTGAACGTTTAAGTTGTTCTCATAAAGGGACATATGCAGATGATTGTTTAGTACAGCGAGTTACCCAAGTAAGAACAATAATATTTTTCATTGTAATCTGTGATTCACAGTATGTAATCATTGAGCCCCCTTGTATTATAGCACAAGTGTTACATTGTGGCTACCTGTGATAAAGACTTAAAACGAAGAATTAGAAAAATCCCTGGTGTCCCCGTCATGTACGTCTCCCAGCATAGGTAATTTGACTGATATTGAAACAATAACAGACTCTGTGTATACCGTTTCTTTATCAGTTGTACTAATTGTCCTTCTTCCTTTTGTAGGTTTTCCATAGAAAGAATGCCTGATGCATATGGGGCTCCAAAAACATAAAACAAGACAACTTTCATATGACCCTGTACTTTTTGGTAATGAATTTCGTATTTGCGACACACTTTATGGTAAATAAAAATCCAAACTATATCCAACTATTGAGTAACCAATTGTGTGTATTTATTTTAGGCTAATGCTAAATGGTTGTTCTCTGTGAAGAATAGATTGATAGCATTTTACTTTCCCACATGTTATCTATCACATTCAATGTGTGTGTTTAAAAAGTAAAAAGTAAATAGTTATCACTGTTTATGTTGACTATTATTTTCCCATCTATTTCTTGGAAATATTTTTGACCCAGCACCCGTTTGACTTTGTTGATGGTATAAATTATTTTTGGAACTGTCCGTGGTGGATGGTGACTTCTTTGTACTCTTTATCCTGTTGGGTTCAGAATCTAAATATTTCACAATAATAGATGGTTGTCTCCCAATTTTCATTTTGTTGCTATACACTTGTTCTTGCTGTTGTTGTTTTCGACGTCTAAGGGGACTTGATTTGTCGGGTGGTCTCACAGGACTCAATTCTGCTGAGGAATGATGATGATGTTGTTGTTGTGTTTGTGACTGATTATGTAGTTGTTTCACTGGTTTTTGAGTCTGATAACTGTGAGTTTGATAACTATTTTTAATAGAACTAGTATTGTTGTTACTATTAAATCTATAAGTAGTAGACCCAACACGAGACATGAGGTCTTCATTTACTTTTCTTTCTTTTGGTTCACTTACACCTCCTCCCCTCACTATTGCACCTCCCCCTCCTTGACCACTCAAATTATTAAAATTTTGAAGTCTCTTGACTGTGGACTCACTTATTTTTGATTTTGGACTTGTTTTCAATGAATTTTGTCCAGATATTGTTGTGGGTGATTCCTCCCCACCTCTATCTCTCCTTGTCCAATTTTGAAGGGTGGGTTCTCTAGTTACTTTGTCTTCTAGCATGTCTCTTCGTTTTCTCATCTCTGCTAGTATTTCCCTCACTTGTTTATTCGTACTATTGTGGACGTACGAGTCTCGTCCATCACTATTTAGGTGAGTGGAGTTTCCTTTAACAAGGCTGTACATTTGATTATGATTCCCTTTAATTGCTTTTGACTGTTGTTGCTGTTGTTGTTGATAATTTCTTGGTGAAAATTCAAATGGACTCCTAGGAGGTTTGGAAAAATAGTAGAGTTGTTGCTGTTGTTCTTTTTCCTTGGAAGGACTCTGATAATGACTGTCCCGTTCCCCCCTGCCAACTTTTTTGAGTTCTGAACTGGTTATGGGTTGCATATGAGCTATTCTACGATTTTCATTGATACGGACGAGGACGTCGGAGGTGAGGGACGTTTTGTCAATGAAATCGAGAGGAAATCCTCTTCCATTACCACCACCACCAGAAGAGGAATCATGAGATGACGTGATTGTCATGGATTTTTTCCGTTCAACTTCCATGAGTTTTGACCCTCCTCCTCCCCCTCTTCGTCTACTTAAATGGGATGACTTATTTTTCCTTTCGACTTCATTTACTTGAGATGTTGACAAAACTTCTCTACCCTCCTCATCTCCCCAAAAATACATTTTTTGATAGGACAGAGATGACGGGGACTGAGCAAAGTCACCACCAAATCTTAAATTAGCCATTGTTCTCTCAACTAATTTGACCCGTTCTTCAGTTCGCCTTGGTTCATAATTACTGGATGATCCTCCGGTGGCCAACTGTTTTTTCTCCATCAGGACTTCCGGTTTGGTGGATGAGAACATTTCTCCAGCCTCTTTTAACATTGATGTTGGACTACTTTCGTACTGGACAATTTTCCCTGATGATGGTTCCTTCCTTGGTATTAATTTTTTTGATTGATTGATTGATAAACTCTCCTTGACTTCCTTGATGTCAGATGTACGCCTCTAAGGGAATTTTTTTGAGTAACAATCATTTTTAGTTTTTTATCTCAAGTTTTTTTTCTACGTTTAACTAGTAGGAAGTGAAAGTTTTGAGAGAGAGTTTACTATGGGTGCTTTCAGCTTCCCGTCACCCAATGTTGTCAAATCAACTGGGTTTGCATTGTCATCTGCAGCCACCTCAAGTCCACCTACACAATTTGATACTTTGGATTAAAAATTATGAAAGGAGTTTGGTCACAGAAAAATATGGTAAATTAGTCAGACCTTCATCCCCAACAATTGTGACAATGGGTCCGGACATTGTGGGTGCCTTTTCTCTAGCTGCCCTCTGAGCTTGCTCCCTAAAAAATATAAGATTTATTTTGAGTGACTCTAGATTAAAATTGAGAGTTTGATGGATTTTACCGAAGGTCTTTAAAGTAGGCATGCTGGAGTGCCCGGTGTGAGGAGGGTCTTGAGTCCGGGTCATACTGTAGTAAATGTTTGAGGAGGTCTTTAGCATCCGCTGTGACATGTGTTGGGAGGAGGGTGTCAACTCCTTTGGGTTCCTTCCCAGTAAAGTACCATTCGTAACTTCTGATTCGGGAAATTGTAATACGTGACCTTTTAATTTAGGAATTTATTTTTATAGACTAATAGACAGAGAGAAATTAAACTTACGAGTTTTTCATTTCACTCAAAACTCTCTTTCTGAAATGTGAAATGCAGAAAGGAATACATGGAGTCAAATTTTTGACACAGGTGAGCATTCATAAGTTTAATTAGTGATACCCTTACATTGTCTCTAGACGTGCCTGTTTGGATGTATGACGTGAATAGTCTCGTTCAATCTCTGCACTTTAAATTAAGGGCAAGTAGTTACACAATGCATACTTACATGTAATGGTTTCGCATCATGTCATTACGTTATTTATTAAAAAATTTCTTACTGTTTCAAAAATTTTTGAAGAACTTTATTGGGTGGTGGTCCCAGTACATTGTGTACACGATTGATTTGGTCCAATTCACTCGATCCCGGAAATAAGGGTCGAAGGGTTAAAATTTCATAGAATACACAACCTACAAAGGCATATATCAAGATGAAATTTCTACTTTAGGAAAAGATAGTATACAAAAGTTTAATGGAATTTAAATAAGTTGTCTGACCAACACTCCAAATATCCATCTTGAAGGAGTAATATCCACAAGTAAGGAGACACTCGGGTGATCTGTACCAACGTGTTGAAATGTATTCAGTGTACGGAGGTCGACTGTAAAGGCCACGAACTGACCCCAAGTCACCCAACTTTAGTAAATCATTTTGTTCGGTCATCCCTCCTAGCACTTATTTTTAAAAACGAATTATTAATTAAACATATTGAACAAAATATTAATTAAATTGGAACGAATTAGTTCTAGTAAGGATTATCCTTACGGATATTCTCTGGTTTTACGTCTCTATGGAAAATCCCATGCTTGTGAAGATGTCGAAGTGCTCTAATCAGTTGAAACATCATGACACGGACTCTTGACTCGGGCAGTAGTCTTTTTCTGTCCTTAATCAACTCGTACAAGTTCATATCCATTAATTCAAATATTAATGATACTCTCCCAGCAGTCGGATCACTATAGACATCATCAAGAGAGAGGAATTATATGAGTTGACGAAAAATTAATCTTCTAACAGTGAGGTTAAAAGTTTTCAAGTCTACTTCTGTATGTGTGGAGAAAGTTCATGGTGAAAGCAAAGATAAAACGTAAAAGTTCCTTTCCCTTTCTTGACACACAAAGTAGACTTTGACTTTTAACCTCAATTAAACAGTCCATAGGTGACTGTTATTTATTATGTACAGCAATAAAATTGATAAGGACACTCTTTGGGAGTATGTAAATGAAGGAATTATGAAGGGAGAGAGAAAATAAGAAAATGTTTTACAAATGAATCTCGACCATTTGAAGAATATTAGGATGACGAGCTAATTTCCTTAGAGTCACAATCTCTGGAATGTCATTAACTTGATTCCAACTGTAAGACACAGTAGTTAGTACAATAGTAAGTCCACAGCGTGTATTCAATAAGAAATGATAATCGGACTGTGATCAGTGATCATTAAAATTGTACATAATTGCTATCTAACCTTCTGTAACAATGCTTAAGTCTCTTGCAAGCATAAATTGCTCCCGTTTCCCGATTTTTACATTTGAGAACTTCAGAGTATGATCCTTCACCAATTTTTGACAGGATTTTGTATTCTACACAACACGCACACACACATAGGGAAATAGTGAAGATGAGAAACAGATAGAATAATTGCACATGAGATTTTAAATGTGAAAGGAAGTGTGTGTACTTTTACTGAAAGGGTCCGTGTGACTCCTTGGTTTACTGCTGCTACTCATCTTTGTACTATTTGATGTTATTGTCAAATTATTATGATGATGATCTATGAAGGAAGGAAGTGTGTAGCAGTGGGGTTTAACAAAAATAATTTGCTTAACAATTTACTATAAGAGTGAAAAACAATCAGGAATCATTCGAAACGAGTTAATAACCTTACTTAAACTGTTCTTCACACTAAGTAATGGAAGTTGCTGGACATAAATATTTCCTATGTAAGAAAACAAAAATAAAATTCATAACATATTATATGTCAATTTAAATTTTTTTTTTGATTCAATGACTCTCCAGCACTGAAAAAGATTTACACTGGAGACTCTCAGAATCAAAAAAAGGAGAGGAACGTTTATATTTTTTTCCAAAAATCATTTTTTTAGTCATGTTGTTCAAATGTCAACAATAATTGTTCCCTTGGCAACTTTCTCTTTTTGGTATGAAAAGTTGTTGCATGTATGAGATTCGTCCCTGATTCATCTAATGTGTGGCAAAAGACGAGATAGGAAGGGCAATCCAAAGTGTGACAGAAATCGAAATATTCATATTATAGAGTATTCAACTAAATAGAAATATGCATTCTAATGATATAAGTACTTGCCACATTCATATGTAGATTTGTATAATTCTTAGTTCAGTTGGTATAAATAAGATACGCAACAAATAAGTTAATCCTTCATTAAGTATGTGTGGCTAACTGTGCAGCTGTGGGACAGTGACGACCAAAGAGAGAGAGAGTTTGACTGTCCAGAATATTTTGGGGCAATGCAAGTATGGACGAGTACAGTTATTTTTAATCTACTGTACAGGATGCCTATAGTAGTGTATTTGTATTACGATTCTATTTGTACTGGGTGAATTTTATTTTGTGGTTGACACGTTGTCAACTGGTATTGTTAAGGATGAATGTGACAAGGCAGAAAAGCCTGTGGTTTTCATTATAAATAGCCGCAGAACATACTACAAGTACTAGAGACAGGTGTAAGAGATAAATCATGGTCATCATGTCATTGAATAGAGTCACCTGTAAAAGTGAAAATGTAGCTTACTAGACTAGTAGAAATTGGTATTTAATTTTTCATCGTTCTGTCCATAATAATAATTGTGAAATTTATTGGGCCAGAAAAAAGTCGCCTTTGTAACGTTACCTGTGAGACCTTAGTTTTCTTTTAGCATATACTTTTGTCCAGCTATTTTTCCCTTTCTGCTGCATGAAAGAGACTCTGGTACAGACAGAGGTATGAGTAAACAGATATTTACTAATTGTAGTCAGTAATACTCAGTTGTTGAAATATTTACTAATATTTTTGTAAAAAAGAGTGGTCTGAAAAGAAACTGCCTATGTTTGCACGGTGTGTGTGCACCTATGTAAACTATAATCTGCCAATTTGGCAAACCGGTTGAAATAATTTGGCATATTGAACAGATTGTCAAATTTTGACATAACAATTACAATTACAAATACTTGGAAGTTCAATGTGACTTCAAAATATACTACAAACAATTTGTGTGAATTGAACAATTGACTGAGCTTCTAAATAATGATCACTTTCTGATCTAACTATTCGCAAAATGGAGTGACAAAGTACAGGTTCTATTACAATAATATTACTATTATCTTGACCAATTGAAGTTTATCAAAATGAATTACAAAGAAATGAGAAAACTTTTTGCGTAAGGATTGTAGTGTGTCCGACAGGGATTTATTGTTCTTTTTTGGGTGTAAATTTTAACATTTATGAATCAACGAACAGCTGTTTTTACGAGCCAAAAAAATTATAAATCCCTGTAGTTGAAATTAAGTTCTTATTAGTTACTCGTCGAAAAAGACTTTATTTTGTCCATTGTCATTTTCTGTTGAAAAAATTAACTAATTATTATTTTTTTGGTGTTTCCCTCAGCGGTTTTGAAAGTCGAGTCAAGAGACAAATATTTCCATTCAGTTTATTCAAAAAGACTTGCAGGATAATGCATCCAGTTGCTTGGAAAAGGAGCCGGTAATTTTCTGATTAATATTTAATTTGTTGATCACCTGTTGTAATAAATACTATCATTGACAATATGATATTGTATGTTCTTTTTTGAAATACAGGTTAGTCAAACTCGGATCTATAGCCGCTGTTGTCGTCATAATTTTATTTTGTATTATTCGGAGCAATTCTGTTGACAGCCCATCATGGGGTATAAAGTCAGAATTGGTAAGTAAAAGTTTGTGATTCAATTTGTGTATCCTGAAAAGTTGTCACTGACATTTGCATTTGTTGTGTGTGTGTGAATTTTATTTTGCAGAGTGGTAGGAAGAAGGAAACTCCATTTCTAACTCCTGACAAACTTGGCAATTTTGTAAGGATATTTTGGAATGAAACATTCAATCGTTTTATGAGTAAAGTAATTATTGTATTTGAATATCATAAGTATTTGTGATACAGGAACCTCCTGCATATGTCATTGGTGATGGACCTGGAGAAGGTGGACTTCCATATAATTTACCTCCTGATCGTCAGAATGAAGGTGAGAAGATTACTCATGACGTTCATTGACCCTTGTTGTCCATATGAACTTTTGTACTTTATTTCAACAATTCCTTTACAACACCAGGTCAGGAGTCTGTTGGAGAATATGGAATGAATATGGCAGTTTCCAATGACATTTCTATGACACGTGCAATACCAGATACCAGAATGGCAGAGTAAGCTAAAAATACTTGTAAGCTTTAATTTATACAATCTGCTGACAAAAATCTGCATTCTCATTATTTGTATTACTACATATTTTCTCTTCTTTGCAAAAAAAGATGCAAACACTGGAATTATCCAGAGGTAATTTTTGACACTTTTGCTTCTTATTCGATTGTGTATGAAGATTTAGCTATTTTTGTTTATATAATTGTGAAATTCTCTTTGGACAGCATATGGGATTGACTGCCAGTGTGGTCCTTGTCTTCCATAACGAAGGTTTCTCAACTTTGATGAGAAACGTACATACGGTACGCATACTAACACTTGTCGAAGTTATTAAAATTATTTTTCTCAAATTTTGGTTGTATGTATAACAGACTGATATTAATATTAACAGATAATACAACGTACTCCACAAGAAATGTTGGAAGAAAGTAAATACTGCTATTAATTTTCATTTACTTTTATTTACATTATGTAAGACGTTACCAATGTTTTTGTATTTTTGTTTTCAGTTGTTTTGGTTGACGATTTCAGTGACAAAGGTAAGGTTATCCACTTTCTGCATCACAAATAATTTACTTCATGAAGGAATATGCAATATCATTGTGTGTGTAGCAAATGAGTTGTGAGCAAAAGAAAAACTGAATACTTTGCATTTATTTACTTTAGACGATTTAAAAACGAAATTGGAAACGTATATCGAACAGTTTCATGGAAAAGTCAGGCTCATTCGAAATTCTCAACGAGAGGGTTTAATTCGAACCAGGACAATTGGTGCAGAAAACTCAAAAGGAGATGTTGTTGTATTTTTGGATGCTCATTGTGAAGGTGAATAAACTTTCATACTTGATTTTTGTCCATTTGAATTTAAACAAATGCATTGATAAGAAATACTATTTGTACAAAATTAAATTTACATTTTTCAACCAATTTCCAGTGAATCGAAATTGGTTACCTCCTCTTCTTGCACCAATTTACCGTGATAGGACTACCATGACAGTCCCTTTTATAGATGGAGTAGACTATAACACCTTTGAATACAGACCCGTGTATCAAGAGGTAAACAATATTCAAATATTGATTTCTAGCTAACTGAATCTATAGTTAAGTTACTACTAATTGAACATTCCTTTTAACGAAAAACGACATGGAACAGCAAAATATTAAACTATATCGTATGTGACGTAAGTGAATTAATTTTACATGTTAGTGTTTTCCAATTTGTACATGACAGGGTACATTATTCCGAGGTATTTGGGAATGGGGTATGTATTATAAGGAAACGGAGCTACCTCCAGAAATGAGTGCAGCTAGAAAGCACAAATCAGAGCCTTACAAGTAACGAATTTTCCTGTTCTTAATCCTCTGTTTTCTATATGTAGTTTTATTGTCATGAATATTGAAAATGTATAAATTGTTTTTTCCAGATCCCCATCTCATGCAGGTGGTTTATTCGCAATAGATCGAAAATATTTTCTTGATTTAGGAGCTTATGATGAAGGTTAGTGTAGTTTTTATTAAGTCACTTGACCTCTGTCATTGTATCTACAAAAATTCTTTGTTCATAACTGTATATTTCATCTCACAATTAAAGGTCTTCTTGTTTGGGGAGGAGAAAATTTCGAATTGTCTTTCAAAATTTGGCAGTGTGGTGGATCCATTGAATGGGTTAGTCTTTGCCACGAATGTCTAATTCTATACAAAGATTCTATTGCTGACGTTAATTTGGTATTTATTCTACAGGTTCCATGCTCCCGAGTTGGTCATGTGTACAGAGGCTTTATGCCTTACAGTTTTGGCAAATTGGCAGGGAAGCACAAGGGACCATTAATTACCATTGTAAGCTAAATTTGTTTTATGCTTCATTCATTGTTTCTTTGTAATATTAGAAAGAAAAATAAATATCAATTTACTTATTCATAGAACTATAAGCGTGTAATTGAAGTTTGGTGGGAGGACAAGTACAAAGGTAAGGGATCAATTTCTCAAGATCATCGTTTGCTGTATAAAATATCTGAAGAATAATTTTACATATTTTGCTCTGCAGAATTTTTTTATACTCGTGAACCACTGGCTCGTTACCTTGACCATGGAGATATTACAAAGCAATTAGAACTGAAAAAGAAATTGGTGAGAAAAATTAATTATTCATT
>WJFB01003466.1:0-13139 GCA_009870185.1 Pygmarrhopalites habei | reverse complement strand
TCACTCTCTCTCTCCCTTACTCTCCTTTCCTCTTTAGTATTCCACACATACACACAATTTAATTTCATGATGATGATGTGTGTAATTTAATTACAAGAGTCTGAGCTCCATATATAAAAGCGGAGCCACCAAAAATCATCGTCTCCACTCTCATTTAGTCACCCTTCAGACTCTCGTTCAAGTTTAAAGCTCAATTTTCAAAAAACTTCGTCATGAAATTTTCTCTGATCCTCGTGACCCTCAGTGCCTTCCTATGGAGCCAGACTTTGGCCCAGGAGGATCTTGTCAACGGACGAGCCTACAATTTTGTGTCCTCCACTTGGACGGTAAGCCATTAATTAAATTAATTTAAGCCATCTTGTTTTCTACAATTTTGTACAAAGTGAATACAATTTATTTATTTATTTTCATTTGTAGCTCCTCACAGCAGTCGAAGCCGGAAATAAATTGTCTTTTGCTGGGAAAGTGACCACTGAGGAGGGTTCTGCTCAATTAATCAAGGAACAACAATGGGAGGCTGAGATGTGGCCCTTCAAGGAGAATGGTAAGTGATTATTCATCACTGATCAATCAATAATTTTTGAAATAGCTGTACATTGAATTTTAAAATAGCTGTATTTGTGATGGAAAAAGGTATCGACACTGGATTCGTTTGGAGATTCAAGTCTCGAAGTGACACTAACAAACACAACACATTTTCCTACTTCCATCCCCCTGGTAGCTCAGGGCCCACCCCTCAACCCTACTATTTGAGAAGGACTGCTGATGGGTCCGGAAAATGGAAAATTTTGAGAGCAGCCGGATGGGGTCTTGACGGTGAACAATGCTTGGAAAATATTTCGTAAGTTTTTTTTTTCAAACATTTATTGAGATCTTGATCGAGTTGAGATGTATTTTTTGAATCAAATTTTGAAAAATTATGTAGACGATCTGGAAATGTGGAGATGAGACCTTGTGACGAGTCAAGTCGGAGTCAAATGTGGGGAATTTACCGTGCCGAATAATTAGGATTTGACCTTTTATTTGAAAAATTCCATATAATATTATTGTACGATAGGATGAGACGTAGGGAATAAAAAGATCCTTTTTCGCATTGACTATAAAATTTAATAATGATACATTGTGTTTTTCTTTCTTCATCATTTCGCACCTCTTCCAATTTACATAATTGCTCTCTCTCTCTCACTCTGACTTTTATAAAGACTCCATTTCAATATTTTAAGGCTATTAAGTTTAATAAACCCTTTTTTCTCTGTGTATTCACAATCCAGGGAATGTAGGCTAAGGACGTAGTGTGTAAGTAAGGGATAAAACTTTTTTGGACAACGCAGGGAATGTTGTGTATCAATTTTTTTAGACGATCAAAATTGTTCAATTACTTGCAAGGATCATTATGTAGCGAAAAACTTGTTTTCGGGCTATTACATTTGGTAATTATAGGCTCTCTCCTCTTTTCTTTCCTTTGTCTTTGTGTGGGTACGTATAAAGGCCAGACTTCCGTGAGGTACAATATGTCCTGGAATGCAGCATAATTTCTTCTTCATTTTTTCAGGAGGCTTTCGGCCATGATCTTGAGTATTTATCTCTACATTAACAAATTACTACTACATTCGTTTTACCCCCTAGTTTTTGCAACAGTTTTTGAACATCCGGATGACACATACCTACATCAAGTTGTGTGCAATATAAATGTACATTGTATGAACATTACAATTTTATTCAATATAAAATGGTATGAATGAACAAACTGCAGATATATTTGCACACAACTACCTTCATTATGAAGGCTTCTTACAGGACATTGAAATTGCAATTAATTGAATAGAAAAGAATTATTTGCCTGTGATTTGGAAACGTTAGAAAGTGAGAACAAAGTGTAAGTTAATTGCAGTGAAAAAGTTTAACAGTTTGGCAATGAAGTTGATCCCTCAGGATTTGATGAGGAGGACAGAAAGAAGAAGACGAAAAGTCAGACAGAAGGAGAGAAAGATTGTATTCACTCCGATGAGAGACGGAGTCCAGGTGGAACCTACACAAAAAGAGAAAAGAGAATAAAAATTCAGGAGTCCTGATGGAATGGATGAATGAATGACACAGTTGGAGGAAGGGAGGAAATTGACACAAGGGAACGGAAGTGGAGGTCACAATCACATTCAGAATTGTTCCGAATACGGGATGCACCCGATTTCATTCAATTTCCGGGTTTCTGTTTCCTCGCTTCTTGCAACTTTTGTGAATTCTGTTCACGGAATTCCCACTTCCTTCCTTTTATTCAGTTTAATCCACTTGACAATTTCCTTCAAATCTTATTACAAGGGAAGAATCAAAACCTTCAGGAAAAAGTATTGCAAACATAAAAGGACAAGTTGTGAAAGGAGTGTCTGAGAGGAACTAATTCGGGCTGAAAGAAAAAGATTAGTAAACAAAAAGATAGAGAGAGATAGTGACGAACTCTAATGAATATTAAAGAGGAGTCAATTAATGAATCAAAAGCTTGCATGACTAGAAAAGTTCAGAAAAACTTTTGCCTTAAACTCATTCGACTTTTAGTCAACGAAATTTTGTAATGGGATTCCAGGGGAGGGAGAGAGAAAACGGGTATCACGAATGAGAGGTCATACCAGAGTTTTTGACGGGGCTGGTGTCCTTTGACACGGGAGAAGTGTTGTCAACGACGGAGGAGAGTTGAGGTTTGACCTCCTCGTAAATGAACGCCTCGGTCGACTTTTGATAGTAACTGTGAATCCTGCTGGTACACTGGAGTGTGACCCGACCGTGGTGAAAGTGACCTGGACCCAGAGTGAACCTCAATTTCAGTCTAGACGTCTCCGTCGAGTTTTCTTTGAGTTTGAAGGACGACAAACTCCCCGGCTCAACCTACAAACATCATCGTCAACATTATCACTGCGACTTAATTTTCAGTTTAATTTCATCAATTTAATTAGACATTTTACCTGGATGGAATTGATGGACCAAGTTAGATTTGCGGCGGGTTTTGAGCGATAAGAAGTGCAGTTGACCCAAACAAGGTCATCACTCGAGTAGGACTCTTTAAGTCCAGTGATCACTGGAGGACCCTCGGGCAAAACTGAAACAGAATGACGAAACAAATTGATTCCATTAAAGTAAAGAGACTTGAGATTATTTTAATAAATAAATCCAAATGTCAATTTTGTGACAAAATCTTGGTCCTAATTAACTGACTCCAACATAAATGAAAGTAAGCTACACAAGAAGTGACTGCATTTTGAGTGAATGAGAAATTAGTCTGTAAAAAAGAATAATAAATGCTTCCTCTTTGATGAACGTTTCTAAACGAATTATAGTAAAACGAATTTATTAATCTTCTTTGCTTATCTGAGCAAAATTCCGCATCTTGAAAAAAAAATAACAGCAACTGACCCTCACGATCAGAGAAAATGCAACATTTATTCTCAAAATGAAATAAACTCTGACACAAAACAAACTCAGACGCAGTCACTCAGAACGGAAGCTCCTCAGATGAAAGTTGGAGGGGATACCCGGGTAAGGGAGGGGAAAGTTGATGGCTCATTTGGATCCGCATCTCCACCCAATTTTTTCGGTTAGGGGTCCATATAAATTTCCTCCATTCCTTCTTCTCCCCTACTCAACTTTTTTCCTCAAATGACGCCATCCAGACTCCCTCCCTTCTGGAGAACTGGAGAAAGACAAAGTTTTCTTCTGAGGACAAGAAGAGCGACTGTTGCTTCCACCATTCGTCTGGGATCTTGAATGAGTAGAAGAAACTAAATTCCAGGATTATGAAAATGTTCATCCTGGATTGTGACACACAGCAGCCACTCTTCAGACCCACAAAATCCTGGCCACAACCTCAGCCGGAGTCGTCGTAAATCCTAATCGACGTGCATAAAAAGTGAATGATCCATTCCGAATCGAAATTTGCTGTAGAGGCAGACGGAGAATCGCATTTTTATTTCCTTTCCGACAATTCGGATTCTTCTCTTTCTCTTTTCGGTTGTACCTACAACTCTCAAAATCCCGTCTTTTCCATCGTTAAAAGAGGAACCTTAATCACACATTAATATCTTATGATCATCGTCTCGCGAAATGTTCCCCTCTCGTAAAATTGCACATTGAAATTTCGCATTTATTATGCAGAATTCTGATGATTCACAAATTCCAGTCAAATGACGACAACAATAATTTTTAAATACAAGTAAAACCCGGGTCGTGTGCTTCAACAATCGTGAAATCCAAATTTTAAAAAGACACACACGCCTAAAGCTCAAATCCCTGCAGGGACTGTCCTGGAATACGAAAGATGCGAAAAGAACCTGCCAATTTATCGAGAAACCGAAATGAAGACTTTTCCCTCCCGTGTAATTTTCTCCCGCGGCTGTTGTTCCTGAGCTTCGGGTTGACAAGATTAGGACATAAGACGGTCTTTGTCACCTCCACTGCCCCCACCATTCACTCCCACCTTCCTGAATTCCCGACTTGAGCCTCTGCCGGGAGTGGATCTCCCGAATGCCGCGGAGTGAACGGGGATTTGGACCGTCGCCCTCCCTTCTTTATGACGGAGGGATAAATCCTCATTAAATTCAGGTGGGAATTCCGAGAGACGAATCAATTAGGGATTTTCTAATTTCGACTCCCGTTCCGCAGTTCGGATTTTATTTAGTGCCTCTCTCGTCACCCGCACTCCCTGCACAGCCGGGAGTGAAAAATGTGGCACGTGGTGAGGAGATTCAGAGAATCCGAAAATGAATCCGATTCCTCGTAAAGAAAGAATCATAAAACGGAGAAGCGAAGACGGGGGCTTCTCCATGACGCTCTTAATTACCCTGCATCTTCCATTCTCCAGAATTTGTGTGAAAGGCGAGAGAGAATGGAAAATGGACGGCCGGTGAGGGGAGAATTCTCGTTAATTTTTCATAATTCCAAAATCCTGCATCCCTCCTTCGTCTGCTGCATTCACTTTCTCCCCCGGAATCTTTCTCGCAGGTGCATCCATCAGGAGGAATTCTGAGGGCAGTAAATCAATGGAAATTATCTGAATGAAGGCAAGTGTGAAACAGCATTTGTTCGACTGATGAGGCCAAAGAAAGTGGCCATGAAAGTGAAAGGAAATGAAAGATCAGTGGATATTAATAGAAACGGAACTTTCACTCTTCATTCAAGATTTCAGCTCTCATCCGACAGTCGGGTGCCCTGGAGAAGGGAATCTTTAAAAACCCCTTGCAATGCCGATTTACTTAGAGATTCAGTGGACGTCGTGGAATGAAGGACAGAATGAGTGTCCACAAATTGACTAAGTAAATGTCTAAGGGTGACTAATAACGACCTTCAGAAGAGTCACCCGCAGGAAACTGTCTCTCATCTCGTCAATTTTCTCCTCTGATTAAATCAATCTTCCGAGAAGTGGAACTCGGCTTTTCATTCATCGAAATCTCCCGGGAGTTGCAGTGACATTCCCACCCCTCTTTTTATCGAAATTTCCATCCGACATGCTTAACTTAATTGCGAAAGTCAATTTCTCATTCACTTAATATGGAAGGAATGAAGAGGATCAAGAATAAATAAAGATGACGACTCACCCACGACGTCCAGATGTGAAGATTTCAAGGCCGTGAGAAAGTCCGGGGCATCCGTGGACACTTCGCAACTGTAACTTCCCTTCATGGACACGTCCAGCCTCTTCAGGGTCAGCTGCGTGGCGTTTGACCTCGTCAACTGCAACCACCACAAAAATGACACTTTTCATTATTCAAATCCTTCACTTTGTATTCAATGCCCGTCATTCTGTCTCTCTTGAGTGGTCCGTCCCACTGGGACATCAGATTGTCAACTTTTTTCTGAACTGATGGCCCATCATCTCAAATTTCCATTTATTCCAATTTGGAACTTCCAATCGACTCGAGGTCTCATCAGAATTGCCCTGCACAGGAAAAGTGGGATAATTTTTCACCTGCCAACTCACAAGTCAATCCAGAAATGATTCCTGCCCAAGATTCGTCCCGGGGCGGAGAAATCTACTAAAATGTCTTCACTTTGTGAAATGTCGGGAATTAAATTGTATTAGCAGCCGATTAGGGAAGGAGCGGGCGGGTGAGGAAATGGAGGTGTGAACAGAGAAGGGAGGGAGGGAAGGTGGCTGGAGCGGAAGATTAAAAGGAGATCAAAGATGCGGGGAGGATGCAAATGAGATGAAATTCTGTTTTTACGAGTGATCCTCATGAATTCATCTCCCCGAATCTTCAAAGCAGCCCTCGTCTCTCTTTCTTTCCACAGAAAATTCCTCCACTTTGAGCCAACTCCCGTCTGAGCAACCAGATGCAATTTTCTCCTTTCGGGGAGGGGAGGATCTGACTTCGGGGGAAAGAGTCAATCCATCAACCGATGAACCCTCAACTCCAGCCACTCAACGAACCTCAAAATCCACAGACAGGAATCCTTCAAACCACGAAGAGAACAGTCCAATTTCTGTTCCATTGGTTCCTTTCACTCTACAACTTTCTCCGTGTCCACTTCCGTTGTTCTCCTGCCCCGACATTTCTACTCAGTAGAATCCATTTTTTGTTTTTAAACTGGAAACCTACAATGGAAACTCACCCTTCCATTCAGTCGAACTGAAACTAAACACGAGGAAATGGGGAAGAAAGAGGAGAAGAGGAGACTGAGACAAAGGAGAAAGACAAATTCTCGCTCCGAGTACAGAGTAGAATTTCCAGGTTGACTCCAGGAGGGAAGCTCTAATAAATCTCGGGCGAAGGCGGGAGGAGATTCTCCATGCCAGCAGCCCGCGTCGGAGGAAAGATCCAAATGGATTTCATAATTTTTCATCGTCATGCATAATAAATGCGGCCTGGGATGCCGGATATTTTCTGTCAGCCCAAGAATAAATCAATTCCAGCTCCTCTTCTTCTCACCTGCTTCAGTCAGGCACTTTCCCCCTTCCAACATTCGACGCTCATTTCATGGAGTCGACTTGTGGGTCCCGAGAAATCCCAATATTTACAATCCACCGATCGACTCGGATGAAATTCTCTTCATTTTGAATCACTCTTGAAAAGAAACTGACGACAGTTCATAAACGGGGAATCAAAGTTGATTTTTAAAAGGTAATTAAAATGAGATTGTAAAGATAAAATGTGGGACAATGGAAGGGAGGAAATGGATAGATAAACGAAGAAGGGAAAATTGCATTTCGTCTCCCGGAGACACTGGCGGGGATCGGGAGGAGTTTATCATAGAAATGCCCACTTGAAAGGATTTCGTGTCGCTTCTTCCTCCTTAACGACATTCGAATGGATCAAGAACGAACATCCAAACTCCCCTCCACGGAGGAGACAGGATTTGGGGAGGAGCAGATCAAATCTCGTGGCTTTCCCAAATTCCCCTTTTCCCTGTCTTTAGACTCAGAAAGCTTCCTCCTTCTCTATAGTCTCAATAGGGAGTGCATCTCGATACTCGCAAATTCAAATTGACAAATTCGGAGGAAATTTCCTCTGTACATTTTGTCTCTTTGAATTTTCAAAAGAGCCTCAATGAAATTGAGGGTAAAATGGAGAGTAGAACTTTAAGAAAAAGAAGATTGACTCGAGAGTGGGTCAATTGACCATTTCCTCTTAAAATTCCATGCAGACGGAAAGAATTTGCAATTTGCAATTTCTCATTCTCTACAGGAATTCTATTTATGGTGATCGTTCCTTCGTTTCCTTATGCACACAATTTTGTAAAATGTCCCTCGACCTGTCAATGTACAATGTCTCCTTTCACTTTGGAGTCACTGCCATATATAGATTTTTGCTTATGTCGTTAGCCAATCATATGTTAATAAATTTCTATAAGATGGCGACCCATCAGTTCAAAAATGGTCATTCCTGTCATCATAAATAAAGCTACTAGAAACTACATTTCGACCACACGAAAGAGATGCTAATTACATGGTGAATCATCATTGATGATTTTTCCAAAGAATGACATCGAAATTCAGGAGCTCCGGTTGGAAGAGGAATGGAGAACGGATTTTCTTGAAGTCTCTGTCATTCAAACTTCTGACCGAAGAAAGTTTCTGGGGGGAAGAAAATCAAGGGCAGCCACAACTACATCCTCCCGGAACGACAGTTTGTGTGCGGAGAATTATCAATTGTAGTGCATCCCTTTCTCCTGTCCCGGACACACGACCAGAAGGCGAACAAAGGAAGGAAAAGTTGTCAATGGAGGAACCGACTGTCCTCGTCCAGGACACAAAAGTACCCGGGTGGAAACAGGCAAAGGAACTTCGGTTGGCCAACTCAGCGAGGGGAGTCGATGAAGTGGAAAATGGACGAAGCGAAATGGATCCACAAAAAGCTGAGAAAAGTCGAGAGAGAAAGTTTTCCCTTCTCCCCTCACTCGAATAATGAAAGTTGGAGGAGGAGACTTTCTACCCTCGTGGCACGAGAAAGCACAAAGGAGGCGACAGTCGAGAGGGATAGCCGGGTAAACAACCGAATCAACTCATCTCTCCTGCATTGTCCGGGAGAGAAGGAATTTCTCGTGTTTGGATAGTCCACCCTTCTCCATTGTTGTCCATTACACAAATCCAAGTTTCTGGATGAGAGTCTCTCTAGGGAACTGGACTCTCTCCGTAAGCACTCTGGAAATCACACTCCACATCCAGACTCAATCGGGATTGTAAGAATCAGCAATCATGAATTGTGCTAATCGGCAAAATGGCAAACTTATTAGTAGAAGAATGTTTTAAAAAGTAAATTGACTCACGTCCACTTGGAGGCCCGGGAAGGGAAAGATTTTGACGGGAGGGGATTCTCGGGGTGTGAACCGGTAAAACTCCTTGTTCCCCTTGTACCACTTGACCTGGTACACGGGGTCACCACCCACGTCATACTTGCACCCCAACTTCGCCGTCCCTCCAGCTCGGGCCCACGTCGGAACCTCCAGGGAAATGTTGAGCGTGTCCCGATCATGACCTCCTTCTGTCAGTGACAGTCCACCTAATGTCACAATCAAAATATCGTATGTGAAATGTTCAATCATCAAACAAAATAAATAAAATCGAATAGTCATGTTTAACTGATGCGAAAATATATTTCGGAATTCCGAATGGATAAAATCAATTATTTTAATAGTGTAAATCCGACGAATAGGATATAGAATAGGAAAATAGAATATTCTGTAAGACAAAGAATGCATTGGATATTCTTCCCCTCTCCAACTTGTTGCAACTGAAATTGATCTCCAGCCACACAATCTCACATTCTTTGTCTTGCAGAAAATCAATTTCTCCACTTTTTCTTCCATCTTTATTTACTGTTTTTGTGTCGGCTTTCACTCAATCCCAAATAACAATTTTGATGATTTAGAAAAGTCTGCAAAATTTTGTTAATGTCAATAATTACACGAGTGATCGAATAACTCACTAAATTAATTATCCTGGATGGTAGTGCTCAGAGGAACAAGTTTGGAGGAAAACAACTTTGGAGCGATTAGAGAGTGAGGTTCAAGGTAAACAGGAAATGATGCCTCCCTCCCGCCTTCCACCCTCCATTCTCCGATTCTAAGAGGATCAGGGAAAAGGATGAAAAAGGGAGGATGACTCGATAAATTCCGCACAGCGGGAGATCTCACAGGGAAACTCTAAACCTGTCACCTCCTCCAAATCCACAACTTTCTTCACTTTAGACACCCAGAAATGCAAACAATCCCAGGCACGGGGAACTCGAACCACACTTTTACTTTCACTTCTTCTCTTTCTCTCATACTTTCACATACAAACACCATTCATATGAACTGGAGTCGGGTGCACGCATCTTTACGATGATTGTCGTTTAAGCAACAGCCGTGCATAATTCACAATCTCCTTTATCATTCCTTTTTACGCATATGACAAAAATTGTCAATTTTTTCTCCTGGAATATGTGATAATGACCATGAGTGAAAGTAATGAATGGGATGGAGACTCGGACGAAGGCAGTTAATTTGGAAGATGAAAGGGAAGTGAAGAGAAAGTGCGTGTCACACGATCGCCCACTCACACGAGAGCGAATAGAATTGTTTCCCGGCCGACATGATCGGACGAAGACCCCGCATTCGGATTGAATTTCGGTTTCATTAATCAGTTCTTTGCCGGTGTCTGCGACTGAGGAGGACCTCCATTCATCAGTCCACTCAAGGATTCTTCCAAACAGACAAAAGGCCGGCCGAGGAAATTTTTATTTAAAAACTCTTTGAAAGACTTTGACACGGAAGGGAAAAGCCTTGGAAAATATTTTGTTGAGAGACAAAAAAAGAAGGGACCCAATCGGGAAAGTGGGAATGGAGGGGAGGGGAGTATCGTCAATTTGTCATGAATTTATGACTCATTTCACTTACTCCCTCCATAACACCCGGGAATCTCTCTTTTTATTTCTCTTTTTATGGCCCTCCCGATTCCCGGCTTTCTCTCTCCCTCCTTCCCGTCAACAAATCAATACTTCACCCTCCTATTTTCGGAGGCTATACTGCTCCTCCGCTTTCCATGTAGGAAAAATGTCAAATTGACCCGAAAATGGGAAAACATCTTCACACCCAATTTCATCTTTCGTCAACTGGGGTCAATTTTGTTGACGAACTCAACACAGCTTCGCATTAAACAAAGAAAAGATGGGCAACCTACAACGTTGACTCCCTGATTTGAGGAAGACCGTTTATGCAAAGAAATCTCCGTAAAAGGTTCTCGTGCCACAGCAGAAGAAAGTGGTTAGAGGGTATTTTAAGACCCACCCGAACTGTGAAAGGAGGGGAAAAGTTGTTCCGGGAGACTCGACTTTCATCCTAACTTTTTGACTATCAACTTTTCCATTGTGGAGTCTTCGGAGTCCCGGCTCCAGCCACAACCATAATTCATCCTGAACAAAGTCCGGGTATTCACACCGACCGCTTCTTTTCCCTCTCCCGCTTTAACATCTTCATCCATCAATTCAACTCGACTATTCCACCAATTCTCCCAAATTCTCTTCGACAACATTCCAGAGCAACATGCAATCAGGAGAAGAAGTGGAAGAGACAAATGAAGTGAGAAGAACGAGAGTCGGGGGAATTCAATGTCAATTAAGCCTTTCTAATTATTTGAATGTCCCCCTCTGGAGGGATTAATCGGCTTCTCATTGTTCTTCCCTCCTTTAATTTAATCACAAGATTCGGCTGAAGTTAATGTGGAGTCAACAATCAGTTAATTGGACTGTTGACAAGAATGTTGCTGTGGTGAAACTCCCGGGGGAGGAAAGGGAGAACCCGGGTTGTTGTTGACATGGCACTATGCTACTCTCTATCCTTCATGATAATCATTCTCTTCGTTATAATTTCAGATCCCCTCTCACCGAATCCCTCCCCCACGACCGACGAGAGATCAAAGAGAATTTTCAGTGTTTCGCAGTTCAATCGGCCGCCTCCTCAGCCACATAAAAGCCACATAAATTTCCTAATGGATGGAGGGGACCTTCCATTCTTAATGCGAGAAAGTGAGCACTCCTTTCACCGTCGACGGAGGAGATGGCAAATTGTTCCCCGGATCCTCTCACATTCACAATTCCTTCGATTACCCATCTTCCACAATTTGCATTCCTTTCTTTGTCTCCATTTCTCGGTTCGGCGGTCACTCCGGAGATTCGTCCAGTCATTCGTCATGTGAATTTGGGTCAAACTCTTCAAGTCTACCGTCTGTGTAGAGAAAGTCGGAGGATGACGGAGTGGGCCCTGACGGTCCGTGGGACTTTTGACTGTACCTACGGAAGAGACTTGTGAAAAATGGGCAGGGTGGTCGGCGGAAGGAGAGACGAGGAGGAAATCCGGCCTGTCATCCTCCCTTCATCTTGACAGAGTCGGGGCTTACGTCTCCCTCCTCCTCCCGACGTGAACACGGCGTCGTGACTTTCTGGAAATTCGTCCATTTTTATTTTGCAGATTTAAATTTTGTGATACCCAAAGGAAATCTCAACAAAAAATCCCCCAATTTTACGTGGAAATATTATTTTGATTACTCCTCCACTCCGCCAGGATTTTATCTTGTCAACCAATTCAGCTATTGTCAAAACATCAAGGAGCCTTTGTCTTCCATTTTGTCTTCCATTTTCTCATGTGGGACTTTGTCTAGTGTAGACAGAACAATTTGCAAAATTTAATTATGTGGATGCAAAAGGATTGACAAGGTAAATAATACGATATGAAATAGCAGACATGGATGGTCGTGGATTTCAATATGAACAGATTCCCCTCAAATTAGTATGCAGAAGCAGGAATTTCGGTGCAAAATGTACACAGGTCACAACATCTGGAATGATCCAAACTGATATGCATAAATACAATCTCAGCTGGGAAATATCTTCTTCCAGAGTCAAGACTCACAACAATCAATGAAAACAACTTCCAAAAGCAGACAATATAAATTGTAGACAATTCAAAGGAGATCCAAAGGTCAAATGGAATGCGGGACAGTCCGGATCGTGTCGGGGAATTCCTTTGAGAAAGTTGACAACGTCCGGAACCGGAAGTTGAGTCAGGAGTGGGTAAATACATGGAGGAGACGGGGGATTTATGGACCTACTTTTTCCAACTGAAATAAATTTTCCAAAAAATTGTACATAGCAGAATATTCCGTGTGGTGGGCAAAGACGACCCTCAAAATCCCGTACTCAAATTCCTGACTACAAAATCCGAATTGAAATAAGTCGTTCTTCTCTGTGGAATCTTCCCATGGGAAACCCACCGACTACAATTCCGACATTTCATCATTAAGATTACATTTGATCATATTCCATTCAACGTTCTCTCCAATTGAAAAGAGGGTCAAGAGAGACAAAGAATCTTACAGAGGACGCAGAAGACGAGTCGAGCGAGTGGCTGCGAGTCCATCATCCGTCGTCAGAGTACCTCCGAATAAATATGAGAGGTCATCAATATTACTCAGTCAGAATAAAGTCGTGAACACACAACACTGGGACACTGCATGTCTGTTCATGACACTCGAATAGCTAAACGCAGTCTGACTAAAATTCAGTGACACCTGCAGTAAATAGAGACGCTCAATCCAACCGTACAACACGACACATTGGATTTGATTAACTTTCGTTTGAGTGTCAATCGTTTCCGTCTATAATTACACATTGTCGCGAGTC
>WJFB01003465.1:0-13140 GCA_009870185.1 Pygmarrhopalites habei | reverse complement strand
TAAGAAATTGAGTGTCTCTGTTTTGTTCCTGGCTTTCGATCCCCATCTTTCCCATGGGGACCACCCAAGTTGATTGTACTCCACTCACAGCTTCCCATCCTATCCACACCTCCTCCTCCTCTTCCAAACACATTCCCCTGTTCATCAATCAAACAAAGAATAAATACCAACATGCATATAAAAATCATTTTGCTTACATAGGCCGGCATATAAGAGCCAATCAAATCAAACCAGAATGCCGTAAGCAGGATAATGAGCTCGTACAGGTGCATACGCGGATATAGGGAGGAGCCAAAACATAGCCAGCCGCATGTAAGTGTAAGGTTTCATGTACTTAAATTCGGCATTCTGGTTTGATTTGATTGGCTCTACATGGTTAAGAATGGGTGGCAAAAAGGATATTCACTTCGTAGATATTCTTTGATCAGTCAACACCACTTTCACCCTGGATATTCCAGATTCCGTGGTGATAACTAAATTCCAATATCAAAACAAAATAGGAGAAGCCGACCAAAAATCCATAACCGAAGAAAGTTGCTCTGGATAAAGATTCATTCAATTTGAAAGGCGGAGCTTCGACCTCATCCTCAGGTGACCCCACCCTCCGTCCTTCTTCATCCTTAAATATTTTTCACGCCAAAGAATTCACAAGTCCATCCTTTGTCAGCCAGTAAAATGGTTGTTGAGACCAAAACCCAAAAATCCCTGACTCCAGTGTCCAGTGCAGACTATCCATGACAACAATCAGTGTACCAAGTATCATGAAAATCGGAACATCTACGTAATAATATACAGCGAAATTTCGGATAATTTTTGTGGATTCATTTTTAAGTCGATAATATCTAAGCAATTTTTAATTTTAGTAGAAATAATTTTTATTCATTTGATATTAATTTTTTTAAACAATACCCTTTACAGGACACTGTGTGTGGGTGGGTGGCCGTGGGATTAGAAGAGATGCGGAACAAAATCGACCCGGAAAAGAAAATCCAAGAGGACAGCCTCAAGTCAACTGTTAAAGGTGAGAAAGTGAAGCAAAAACATGTCAAAATTATCAGGATGAAAGTACTCAACAATCCGAAGGTAAGACAAGTAAAATACAAAAAATATTTTAGGCGTGGATGCAAAATGTACCATTTTTCCCTAGCCCGTATTCTCAGTGAAGAATTTTGAGTCAAGATTTTGGAAATTTCACTCATTATCTTATGCCTTGTCCGCCATTATCACAAAATTTCAGTGACTTTTCAGTGCATTTTAAAGTATTTATGGGACTTTCCAAAGGACATGTTCGCAGTAGGACCGTGAGAAAAGTGTCCACTGACCTATACTTTTTATACGCTTATTTAGTAGAGGGGGTCATTCTACATCAACTCCCAGAATATAGAGAAAAGTTAATCATAAACACGTCCAGGAAGGCCAGCGAAACGTGCTGAGGAAAGACTGACCCACATTTTCAAAATCAACAAAATTTTCACAATCCGTCGTTTCTCGTTGCTCAATATTATTTTCACCAACTGAGAGTAGGCTAAATAATTGAAATTAAAAAGGTGGTGGCTAAAATTATGAAACAAAGTCTAGCCAAATCAAAAGCTTAGATTAAGCTGCTTAATGAACAATAATCTTTGTATTTCCTCGCATGATTTTGTGTCAGTAGATTTTGTGTCAGCCGAGGTGGGATAAATGAGTAAATGTTCGTCCCACTTTATCCACCCGAATTTAACCACGGACACTCCGGGACGGTATTTGACATTGTGTGACACAATTTGTGGCAAACGAACCTCAAAGCTGAAATGTTGAAGTCACAATTCATGCCTGACATTATGAAACTGACATCCATTCATTAAATTACATGTATATAGTATTGACTCTACAAAAAGCTAAATTCGGAGTGACCTTACAACACTCCGTAGCTAGTCAACAATTTCAACAGTCATGTACACTAGTCAGTATGACCGCCAATCTTCAATCTGACCTTCCAACTTTGCTTAACCTCTACTAAACCATTTTCACTTACATCCATTTCAAATAAATCCAGTTCTACCACGTAGAATCTACTTCGACTAAATCATTCTCAAAATGTTAATCAGACAAGATTTGGCGTACAATTTTGCCTCGTTCAAGTACTTTGACTGGTGGTTGGCATTTTTCGGAATCCAGATCCTCCAGGAAAGGAAAGGTGAACGAAAAGTATTTATTTTGAGCAAGAAAACTCTACACCATAAAATCAAGGGTGGAGTATGGATGACGACTAGTATTCTGTACTGTTTGTTTGTACACGTCCGGACAGTCCAGGTCACTTTGATGAGTGACTCGACCCACTTGCATCACATCCCTTTCCTCATAATAGGATGCCTTGGGGTGAGTATGGCAAGTCACATGGGATTTGTCCTTTGTGTCCAACATCCTGACCTCAATGTAGCTCTCGTCAACGAATTCCTGGATTGTATTCAAGACAATAAAGGTTTGCCAATTATTGTGCAAAATAATGCGAATTTACATGACGCTGGTATTATTTGGATGTATTTTTTGATAGGGAAATTTTCGGGGTTTTTCAATCCTCTTGAAATAATGAAGGGTCATTCCATCCCTGAATTAATTCTGATGTTCTTTCCATTCATGGCTTACCCGATTATCCTAATGCTCCCTCTCTTCTACTTGGCTGACCCTGACCTTCCAAACTTGTTCATTTCAACTGTACCCGGGTCGGACAGAACCCCGACTGTCTATTCGGTTTGTTTCCTCTTGGACTTGTATGGGTGGACGCAGTCTGTTGGGTTTTCACACTACTGTGGGTTTTTTATGGTGTCCTTCATTGTCATGATGATCCAGAATGTCAAGAGGGAACTCCTGAGATTCGGGTATTTGACCTTTATCTATTGTGACCTATTTTCTCATTGTGTATTGAACTGACTGTCAATTTGCAGTACAGCAAATGTAAGGGAGAATCAGATTGGACTTGCATGTTTCAATGCCCGCCGTCTCCAGCTACTCGTCACTTTGTTCAACATTGGATTCGCAAATTTGATTTACCATTACAAAATGTCGGTACTTTCTATGGCGATCGTTGGTGGATTCGCAGGGATTCGTCTTTACAAAACACATCCAATTTTTGCTACCATGTATACAAATGTTCTATTTTGTTGTATAATGGGATTTAATGGGACTTTTAATGCGGCATGGGGAATCACAGTCAATACTCAAAAATTGATGAGGGATATTCGACTAGAATGTATTCAAATTCAAATTATTGTCAAGAGGAAAGAGTACACGAAAATGACAGAGTCGATTCCAAGGATTGGAGTCAAACTGAGTCAATTCCAGATTGTTGAAAGGTCATCGACTGTTGTTTTCATCGATTTCGTCGTCCAGCAGATTGTGGGTCTTCTGCTTGCCTTCTAGAGTGTCACTTTTACTAAAAATGATCATTACAAATTGGGCAGGAAAAATCTACACTGAGTCCCATTGACACAAGGTCAGATCACATCAACTCAAGTGCTCCGAAAATCCCTGAGAATGTCCGGAATTAACCTGCACTCGTCAGTGATGAGTCATCACTGACGACCCTGTCAACCTGTGACTGCAATAATTTGCATAATTATTATTCAAAATAAAGGAGTATACTCCAATGACCTCAGGAAATGGACAGGATGATAGAGTGGTCCAGACATTTTTGTTTTAAATGCTGAAAGCCTTTCAAAAAATGCTTGTAAAAAACTTGTGTACAGTTTACTAAATAAAATTGATTAATACATAATGTATTATATTATATTATTATTCTCTGTAATTACAGCAACGAGTATTTAAACAAATTTTTAAAATTGAACGTCCACTGCAAATCACTTTCTGTATTGTATTAAATTTTGTTTTAATTTTGTACCTCCTCCACTTTTATTGTAACCTTGTACTCATCCGAGTTCATCAAATCCTCCATGGTCACACCGTCAAACAGCGGGGGGTCATCCCTGCAGGAATCTTCGGAAAGGTCATCTCCATTCATGTCATAGCTCGACTCGGAAGGACTACTACTTGTTGTTGTTGTTGATGATGATTGTAGTAATGCCAATTTTTTTTTGTTTGGCAGTCGAGTAGAATAAATCTTCATTTTTGTTTGACACACAGCACACAGTGGACAACGTTCTTTCTTATCAAGACATGACAGGGGTCGACCCCTGGGTTGAGGTGGACGGTAAGAGGCAGACACTAAAATTTGAGTTGGATGATGCAATTCGACATGAGCTGTGATCCTTTCCTTTGATGAGAAAATATTACCAGGAGGACAGAAGACACACTTGTATTGATAGTCCTTTCCATGATCTTCCAAATGGCTTACACAGTCTTCGAAATCGGGACAGACAAGAGTACACTCTGACACGGGACACTTGAAGGGAACTTCGAGTGGAGTGTGTTGTAGTCTCTGATGTTTGTCATGAGTACATCCTGACACAGGACACTTGATGGGAAGTTGGTCTGGAATGTGTTGTAGTCTCATATGTTTTTCAAAACCTGAAAATACATAAATAAATATTTTTTTTTAAAATAGTTTTTTAAAAAAAGAATTATTTTTAATGACTTACGGTCAAATTCCCTGTAGTAGGCATCATATGCATGACCCTCGACCAGACACACATGACAACTGTACAATGGTAACGGTTTACTCGCCACAGTAGTAGTAGTAGGCTTTTCTTTTTTATATTTTGTGATGACCCTACGACACAGACAACATTCCTTCCCCGTCCAATGAATTTGTAGTCCATTTCTGGATTGGAACAATTTTTGACAAATCTCACAAAAATATGAGAGTCTTTCAGTGTGGTAGGCCTTGACATGTTGCTGGAGTCGTGTTTTGAATTCGAAGGTCTTGGAACATTGGTCACAAGGGTAGGCGAAGGGACTGTCCGGATGGACCTCAGCAAAGTGTTTTTTCATGTCGCTCGGAATATTCCTTGTGGAATGGTCACAAATGGAACAAAAAAGAAGAGTCTTTTTGTGAGCTCGTTTCAAATGCTCTATCATGCTTGTCTTTACTTCTCCACAGATTGGACACACTTTGCTGACTGGACGTCTCAATATAAATGCTCGTGGGAGTGTAGGCTGAATATTTTGAAGAGGATCATCTTGTTCTATAATTATTGGGTCTTCAGGTTCATTAGGGTCATCCTCAGATTCATTAGGGTCATCCTCATCTGAAAAGGCTTCTTCTTTTATAAATTCTTCCTTCACAATTGGATCTTCTTTTACAATTGAAGGGTTTTCGTCCATCCTTGTGATCATCGAATTTCTGGTTTAAAAAAAATATTGTAATTAACACTACAATTTTAGGAGCAATTAATTTTTTTTAAATGTTAGCAAGACCTCCTAGCAAATGTCAATTATTTATTAAAATTCTTTATGACTCATTAAAATCGGTGAACGCACTATTTTTGTTTTAAAAAAACTTTGTGGGTTGTGTGTGTGTGTGATTTTTAAAACAGTCAAAGTATAGTATGAAGTATACTATGTGTGTGTGTGTGTGTGAAATTAATTATTTTCACATCTGTTACATTCAGAATTATTTCAGACAAATAATTTTCAACTGATAAAGGCAGAAAAAATTCGTAAGACACCAAAATAAGCTCATTTTTCTATTTTTTCCATATTTAAAAACTTTGAAATGAAAATTGCTGTGAAAAAACCCTTACCTAAACAGATGACAGGCAGATGAAAAGATGACAGGTAACAGGATGACTTCTTTTCGAATACTGTTGAAAATTAGGGCAGGTGAAGTTGTTGAAACCCGAATTTTGGAAGCAAAAACTTTGCAGAAAAATGAAATGCCCGAAAAGATTTTTGAGCTCACATTTACGCGGCGGGATGGACCAGACCGCTTACAAGAAAGTGCAAGCGACACGGAAAAATCTTTGTGAATTTATTTCAATTAAATATGATGCACTTAATAACAAAATGCAGAATAGCTTTCATTAAAAATTTTCAAGTATTTTCATCTATTCTCCCGGAGGAATAATGACTATTTTCTTTGACAGAAATGCTCCCCTAGAAATTCACCGAGAATGACTCCTCCAGGGAAAATTAGTATGAAACCAAATGCATAGAATACCAAGTAAATATCTGACTTCTCAAAGCCAAGTGGTATAAACCTTCCATTTGCTTTTCCATGCTCCTTCAAATCCCGCCTTCCCCTCTACTATTCCCTTCTTTCAACCGGGACGAACTGAATTTTTGTCCCACCGATCCCACAACTTGTAAATCCCCGAACTAAGCAACATCTTAATTCTCCTGGGTACAAATCCCGCCTGAATTTTATCCAATCCCCCGGATTCGGTGAAAATATAGCTGACCTCCTTTCTTTCGAAATTATCCTTACTGTCCCAATTATGTGAAAATTTCAATTTGCCATTTCTATCCATTGCATCTTCAAACTTTTGCCAAAAATAATGAAAATCTTCTTCAGTTGTGACTAGAACATTCCCGCCACCGGCCAATTCATTCCTCATTAACTCTTCTTCCAATTCCCAAGTACAAGTGACCTTCATTTGACTAAAAAACATGACAGCCTTGACATAAAGTTGACACGCTTCCACGACACGACAACTTGACCTCTCCAAGGTCACCTCAAGGTCACTATTAGTACCATCATACAAAATACAGGTACTGGAGCAAAGGCCAAAGTTCCCTTCATCCACATAGGTCACTATCTCCCTTGTGACCTGGGTCAACATAAAATAGGTCACAGACATTCGGGTCAAGTTGAAAGGTCGTTCTAGTACTTGTGGATATGGTGCTCTGTACAGTGGACAGTTGACCCCCGCCTCGATGACATAGGCCAAATATTGACCTGCAGTAAAATTGAATTGGTCCAATTTGGTCCAATTCGTCTCGAAAGGATGGTCAAGGACGTACTCAGATTTTATGATCCCTTAGTAAGCATTAGTAATTATCAAACCCATCATCAACCAGAATCCATAAACATTTTTTTGAATCCCCGCTTTTTTCCTGTAGTTCCCTTCCACGCCGCTAGGTGTCTCCCTATTACATTGCTCAATCAAGATTCCTACAAGCCAGAGGACTGTAGCAACCAAATTTAGTGACCATGACCCAGACCAGTTCTAGTGACGAAGCATGTCGAAGTTACAATTGTGGCCACCAGGAGGAGCCACACTTCCACCTGAAAAGGGGCCAAGAAAATCTCGGGTGAACTCTTGCTTGACCTGACCCCATCAGCTTTGATGAATTTGAAGGCTGTTGTCAATCCTACCGGGTAGAATTGAATCTTGTGCTCATCAGGGACTCCCCCTGATGACCCCTTTAGGAACCAGTTGAAGTGGAATTTATTCCGGGGTAGGTCATCCCAATAGATGGCACTTTTGTTAGAGATATAGATATAGAAGTAATCATTTTGTGAATAAACAATAAAAGTAATCATTTTGCAAACGGAAAATAATTTTATTGTAAATAATCATAATCAATTGACAATAAAAATAGTCATTTTGCATCAATTTGTCCATTTATCAAGGAGAATGCCTGGAGGATGATTTCCTTTTCCAGTCATCCAGAATGTCCTGAGCTGTCTTTTCAGCAATCATCATGATGGGTCCTGCAATGTTTGCATTTGTAATGTTAGGCATTACGGAGGCATCACAAACTCTCAGTCTTGTCACTCCTAAGACTCTGAAATATGTCAATTTTCAAAATTGTATTTATTTTCGAAAATTTGTTCCTTTGCACCTTTGAATTTAGTTATCTCCCTCTCTTCCCTCCAGTTTTCCAGTTTTTTGGGGGAATAAAATTTAAAATTATGCGCCAATATGTTTTACCTTAGTTTACCATCCAGAACTGCTTTAGCATCATTTGGTTTTCCCATCCTCGCCGTTCCTACGGCATGATCGTCTGTTGTGGACAATTCTTTAATATAACATTCCCAGTATTTCCGGGATCCAAACTTTCCCCTCTCTTCACACTGGGGAAGGGACATCTGATCCATTTTGGCTCCCAGTTTTTGAAATGTCTCCGTCTTCACCACTTTGTAACACAACTCGATTCCTGTAAATTAATTTTGGGACTGCTTAATTGACCGTCCAATTATTCGTGAAAAAATTACAATAAAATAAACTAAAGTCCCCCCCCCCCCCCCCATTTTTTGGAATTAATTTTTTGTCCAATATTCCCGCGGAAATTCTACGCAAAAAAATTTGAATTCACCTTCGATGATGACGTCAATGTCACTTTGAACGCTATTAAAGTTGTAGTCGATGATGGGGTAAAGACTGGCCTCAAGGAATGATGACGAAGCAGCCGATGCATTGTACAAAATTTGACCTCGACTGTATGGCCTGGCAAGATTTGGAAAGCAGTAGAGTGAAAAGGGTTCTTCGCTGGTACCGAAATATATTTGTAGGTCAGGCCAGTCTGGCCGTCCTTCATTTTTGGATGCCCGTCTGGATGCCAGGTAACCAGTCAATTTTCCCGCTGCTCTCAGTGCGCCTATTTCCAAAATACATGGGACTTAGAGCGGTAAATTCAAAAGTTTAGGATTTGCATAAAGTTAGTGCTTCTGCCTAGAATCGAACCTGTGCCCTTCAAGAAAAAAAGCACACTACTGTTGTGTCCACTCCTACGACGCGTCGTTTTGACCTTTAACCTATTGACCTTAGTACTGGAAATTGAGATTGAATTCCCATCGATAGCTCACCTGTTCGGGTTTTCACAAAATTATCGATATCTTCAAAACTGAAGGTTGTTCTGCCGTCGTACTGGAAAATTGATTTGTCTTTGAATCGAATCAGTGGAAGGGGTGTGGACAGGTGATCTTGCATGAATTTACCCACTGGTAAAATAGAAATGGGCGGTACCTTCCAAAAAATCCAAAAATTATTGTAAATATTTTTACATCATCAAAACTTACAGGTCAACTGACAAGGTCAATGAAAACCTTGAATAATTTGTATGAATTTAAATTCAAAACTCCCTCTCCTTACTTGCGCCGCTTTCAATTGGTCCTTCGGTCCAATCCCGGATTTGATGAGGATGATTGGGGAGAAGAATCCACCAGCAGATAAAATGATTTCTTTAGAGGCAAACACGGTAGAGGGCACACCATGCCATTCGTACTCAATTCCCACAGCGCGCTTCCCTTTAAAAATTACCTACCATATCAGAAACAATTTGAAAACACTAAGACTTGTTTGATCAAACATTTTACAAATAGAAAAGGATTTTTCAAAAATCTGATTGGCCTTGCGCTTCAATTCCACATTCAAATAGAAAATGAAAGTCACGTGTACTTTGGAGACGAGGGCGAAACGGCGGATAGTCAGTCGTTTCCGTTTCTTCTCAATTGGTCGTATAAATGCAGTGTAGGTGGACATGCGCAGTCCCTTCTTCACGTTAAACTCTGCTGGACTAAAACCTGGCGGTTTTTCAAAAAATAATTATTCTCTCTCTCTCTCTCTCTCACACACACACACACACACTTGGATTACTAACCAACTTTGAGTGGCCCTTTAGAGTCGATCTTGAGGTAACCCAATTCCTTCCCAGCTTCAAACCAGATGTCTCTGTCAAACGTTTCATTCATCACAGAAACAGGGAGAAGTCCTCCAGTCCTGTGTTGACCTTCCGTCAAAATGGGACACATTTAACAGGAAAGTGTAAGAACCAATGATAAGGCGGGTAATTTAAGTATCTATATTTCTCTTACCATTCCCAACATCGAACTCCCCATGGTAGTCCTCTGATTTGAGAAAATATTTGAGTACATTTTTGTACTTCCAACTTTCATCTCCGGTCATCTCCGCCCATTCGTCGTAACCATGAGGACTTCCACGTTCGTAATGACCCTCGTTGTGAGAACTACTACCACCTGACCACACACACGGCGGTAGTCAAAAAAGGATGCTGATTATTTTGAAAGATTAAGGGAATAAATCTATTTTCTAATACCCAGCATCCTTCCAGAAGACGAACGAACAATCTGAGAAAAATTATTAGAAAATTACATCCTTACTTTCAAACTGACCGCTTCAGCTGGAAATGAAGGAAAATCAATATTTCTCTCACCCCTTTCTCCGCAAGACCTGCATTCTTCTGAGGGATGGACTGGAAAAGAAAGTTGACCGACGGGTATTTTATACAATAAGGGGCTACATAATTGACCTCCATAATGGGTGGTGGAGTCCCCCCTGCCTCCAGTACTAAAACCCGGTATTTTGTAGACAACCGACGGGCTAAAATACACCCAGCGGTTCCTCCTCCAACTAAAAATCCGATTTACAAAACATCAGACACACAAATCGACCGAAAAATCGAGTACCCAATTTTTACCAATGATAAAGTCGAACGTTTCCTTGACTGGTAAATTGAAAGTAGGAGGCTCGTTCGGGAAAGCTTTCATTTTGTCTTCCGCTTCATGTTTCTCAGTGTACAGGTCAATGAGGAGTGGGAGGGATGCATTTAGGACAGTCCAGGCAAGCATAGCTTGACCGGATGTCGAAGAATCCGGAAGATACCTCATCTTTCACCCTTCTTTTTACAGATCTCGATTTAGACATCAGTTCTAGCAGAAATTAGGTTAATTTCACAGGGGAAATGGATGCCATTTATTTCCATTTGGATTCCTGGGTGCGTGCAGTTGTGCAGGAAAACCAGAGCCAGACACTGTGACGCTACTTGTTGACAACAACTTGTTTTTCTTGTCCGTGTCATTCTCATCAAAAGGAAATTTGTATGCGCACTCTCTCTCTCTCTCTCTCTCTGTGTCTCTCTGATAATCAGAGTGTGATGTCACCTCAACATTATTTTTGTAGCGGTTCCTCTCTGCCTCCTTTTCCATGTTCATTCTGCGCTTTGTTGTCAGGTAGAGGAGACTGGGATGCGGAATTAATGCAGGATTATGTTTTTTGCGTTTGACTGTCCTCAATTGTTTCCTATAATTAATTCGTGCGGAAGGTGTTGTGATTCCTGAGAGAGAGAGAGAGAAATTATTGCACAAAGGCTTCTCTCAAAGCCGAGTCACTCGTCAAGCCGACTCGGGCGGTGCACGTCAAAAGAAACCTTATTAATGCGCACGCAGGGGAATTTGGATTTTAGTTTTTTTGCTTCTAAACTCTTCATTTGATTACTGTACGTAACTTGACGGCACTTAACTTTAAATCTTGAAGAAACAAAAGGGGAAGGGAGGGATTCCATTCCTTCCATTTGACAGGATGTTAATTGAGGGAATATCCATCCATTCTTCCAATTATGGTACCCCTGCAGAGTGTCCCGACATTCAACGAAGTTTCTTGTTCCCCTTTTTTTAACAGAGGCAGAATGACAGTTTCGGTGAAGGAAAATTGGATCCTACTTGTGTTACAACTCTCGTTCTATTCAGTGGATCCGCTTGAACGAGGAGGAGGTAAGGAAATTCCTTGAAGGAATAAGTTTTCAAGTTGAGTCGTCATCAGTCGAATTGGCGCATTGTGAACGCTGTGAATTCTGACTCGAATCAAGTATCTTTAGAAGTGGAAGAGAATTGAATTTTTACTAAAGGGATTTTATATGATTTTACGTAGGTGTTCACCAGGAACATCATTTGATTCCTCCACATCCTCGCGCCAACTACCCTTCTTTCAATCCTGAACAACATTATTTACCATTGCATCATAATCCCCGGTCACCCCCTAGCAGTCTAGCAAAACCCATTCCATGGCAAAATGGACAAAAGGAATGTTACATCAGAATCTGATTTGGAAAACGAGAACTCCAGGAAATATCATTAATAATTTTGAACAATATCATTCATACCATGGACTCCTCCATCATGACGACCCGTCTTCTCTCTCTAAACAACGACAATCCTCACTCGCCAACATGAAACGTGTCACAGCAACACAGGTTGACTGCGAATATTTGGAAAAACGCCCTGGGTCTTGTGTCCATGTGGACCATTACACCCCTTTCCAAGACATCCTCAAAAGTGAGACAATAAGTCAGGGAATGAAAAGCGACCTTTTACGCAAAGTACTGTGTGGACCTTTCGACAATGGGCGGATCTATGCCTGCTGTCCAGATGACCCTCAACCACCCAAACCTAAAGACGGTAATGGTAAAAACAAAACTGGAGGTAACTTTCGCATAAAATGCGGGAAAACCGAAAGGGTTTCCACATTCCTTCCGTCTACCCTCCGCTAGCGCGCGCGGAGGGACGCATTTCGCGCACACCCCTTCACTTTGGCACACCTGCAACTCCCTGCAATTGCATGGCTACACTAGCGCCACCTACACTTGTAAATCCACTATTGGATTGTAAAATAGGAGAGGAATAAAATGATTTTATATTTCTAGATCGTCCAACAGTCAAGCCGTATCCCTATCATGACTGCTATTCTACGGGGGAAGCAATCCCTTTCCCTTGTTATCCTCTCAAGTACTGCTCACCTAGTCTTCAGCTCATTAAAAATGGGACACTGACTCAGAGGGAATTTTCGGATAAGGCATTCTGTGGTTTTTCCAAAGATGGATTCCATGTCTGTTGTCCTGACGATCCTGACTTTCCATCTGGCCCTATTCCAGATTTAGAGAGCCATGGAATTGTGTCAAGAGCCACAACAACAACAATAGCAATAGCAACAACAACGACAAGGACAACAGAGAAATCCACTACGTACCGATGGACACGATCACCACAACTGGATGCCATCCGTAAAAGATTTGACAACTTTTGGAAGGACATCATTGCAGATTACACATTGCGGATGTCTTCAACTTCGTCAACCTCGAGTACCTCGACCAGTCCAAAACCGGACAAATAATGAAGAAACGAGGAAATTCTGAGTGAATGGAGCGTCGTGAGCTAATCTTGTCGCTGGTAAATTAGCAGTGCTAATTGAATGTGCCATTATTTTGTCAGTTACCATAAAAGAAGACAGGATGAAAAGGAATATAAAAATATTTTTTAAGTTTATACTTTCACATTAAACTGAAATTGGAACATGTATGGAAAATACGTGCAGAGCCTTGGAAACCTAATTTCATGAAGAGACTTGATACAACGTCAACAACGAACAGAAGTGATACACTTTTAGATTTAAGAAATTCAAGTAATTGTAAAGAATTGTGTTCGTATTACTGGGTCGTTTTTGGCCAACTATGGTTGCATAGCAGTGA
>WJFB01003464.1:0-13146 GCA_009870185.1 Pygmarrhopalites habei | reverse complement strand
TGTGTGTGTGTGTGTGTGTGTGTGTGTGTGTGTGTGTGTGTGTGTGTGTGTGTGTGTGTGTGTGTGTAGGCTTTGGGACAGAATGTCAAAAGCGTTGGGGAAACATTGTCGTCTGAAATGTGATCGCCCCTACAAAAACTCATTAGCGACTCTTTGAAGTCAATTAGTTTTCGGTAAATTAACTCAAAATATTCTTCCAACTTCCCCATCTCTCTCTCTTTCTCTTTCCACGTTCCTTCCCTGGTTAGGATACTATACATAGAATATTCATTATTCAAAACCTGTTCTATTCATTCGGGGTAGACATATTGGTACTCAATACACAATCATCTCTTCACTTCGTCCCTCCACAACACTCATTCAGAGGAACATAGCTCGTTATATCATCATCATTATTATATCTCGAAAAATGTCAAAAATTAGAAAAATGATTCTCTCTCTCTCTCTCTTCCCTAATGTCTACAAACTTTCAATAATTTGAGACTCTCCAAATTCAAAGGGAATCCACCCACCTCCTTTCTCCTCTTCACTTACAAATTCATCATGATTAACTATCCTTCGTTCTCTTTCCCTCCTCATTTTTTTTCTCCGATTATGACTTAGATCCTGGGAAATTTGAGAGTTAAAAAATGATTTGCCACTAATTGTCCTCATGTAAAAGTCATCATCATCTCATCATCAAGGGACAACTTTCCATTAACTCCAAAAAGATCAATTACAACTTTTTGCATAATTTTGAACCATTTACATTCCTATTTTGAGAACTATACCCACCCAAATTTCCATTATTTTAACAAAAGCAACACTTTCACACTTGAACATTCCAACCTCCCTCCCTCATCATCATTATCCTTTTATTGAATTTCGGAATGGAGTCGAGTCTTCGTCATCAACGGATTTTGTGGCTTGAAATGAGAGAGAGAGAAAGACATGGCGGAATGCAAAGTGTCAGAATTATGAGCATTTCTCCAAGCCAATAGGGAGGAGGGAGGATGAAGAGGGGGAATGGAGGAGGACATTTTCATTAAAATCAATTTCATTTTCATGCGTCTCATTCTTCGCTAAATTACAAACATATAAATCCCGGCTCTCGTCTCTCCATACCGTAACTGAATTAATTGTGGCCACATTAGTAGTACTCGGACCTCGCCCAATATTTAATTTAATTCGGGGATTAGGACTCGTTGTTAAATAGAATAAATAAAAAATTTTTGATGGTCATCATTCTAAACAAGGCAATGTCATTTTAATGGAAATGTCTTTAAGAATTCAGTCAGCAGTGCCGGGGTAGAACACAGTTATGACAATTACGGTATATCCAATTTTCGAAGAGAAGGGTTTTTACTGTAGAAAGAGAGGGAGAGAGAAAATTTGGTTAGTTTTAGTGTTTCTGGTTAGTGCTCATCATTTTGGAGAGAATTGAACGGTTTGAAGATGAGAGGAGGATGATGAGGGAATTTGCATTCAACCTCACACAGTCATCTATAAATACATGTATGGCATATCAGTGTGTAGTCCATGTCTATCTTGAGAGTGTGAGGTACATGGGCGGAATAACTACTTTTATTTTATCACTGGTGATGATGATGACTTAATATTCATAATATTTTCGTGTGAAAGCACACACACACTCCTTCTCTCTCTCTCTCTTGGATCGTGAGCATGACGACGATGCTCAACTAAATTTACTACTGTTTTTCTTTGAACCAGAGCTAACGGTAACGAAGAAGAAGTGTGTGTGTGTGTGAAGGAACCTCTCAAAATAATAATGTTAGCTAACAGCCTTTCCTACACATTTACAAAGTGTGTGTGTATGATAGTATTATACTTGTGTCTACAAACTTTGTGGCCTCTTCATGATTATGTGTGTGTGTGAATAGAGTGTGCTGTATATTTAGGTGGAACGTTAGTGCATATTTTATTAGGTAATAAACTCTTTGCTTTTGGGTTTTGGAGTTCAACGGCGAGGAAATGAGACATACACGTACATGCACACACACACACAGTTTCAAATCTATCTCATAATGGAATAGTTTTGAATTATGGATTTATATTATGATGAGCTTATATGAATTTAAACGCCCACCACCAATGATCTGACCTACGGGGCCTCTCTCTCTTAAATCTCATCCCCGCATCCTTGATCTTCCGTCTTTTGTTATGGTATGGTGTATTTTGGGTGTACAAAGCATAAACCATGCTATGTAACCCTCTAGCCAGACACACACTGTGTGTTGTACATTATGTGAGGCTAGTAAGTGATTACATAATGTATGGCGGCTGACATATTATGAGATGTACCCTTTTCGTTTTCCCAACCTCTCTTCTCTCAACATAAAACCGGAATAGGCAATTCTTGGATTATATTGTGTATATTGTAATGAATGAGGTTGAACATTATGTTGATAGTCTTTATTTCCTTACTCCATTTCTTAATCTTATTACCGACTCGGACGTCCCACAGTCCCACACACACAAACACACACACACACGGCTTTTCAAAAACTATTTCCCTCCTTACAACTTTCATGGTGATCCATCTATTACTTTACCTCTCTCTCTCTCTTCATGTAATCCATAGACTGAGACATGTCTCGGACAAAAATGTAATAAAATTCTCATACAAAATTTATTTCGATAATGTAATTTTTTTCCCGTCAGGCTTTTTTGAGTCATTCAAAAATTTATGGAAATCAAATGATGGACTGGTCAATTCTTCAATTATTAACATCTCCAGCTTTTAACGGTTTATAAGTATCGATTTCTAAAAAATAAAATCAACCTGTCATTAGTAAGGGAGGAGGGGAATGAAAATTTTTATTAGAAAAATTTTTAAAACTTAAAACAATTTATTGATTGACTGAACAAATCAAATGTGACTGAAAAACGTGGAAAAATTCATTTTCTCTTGCTTTGTTTTCCATACAGGAAGTTCGGCTGTTTTGCGCTTCAATGTCAAATTTAAAGGAGAATTGATCCTCTTTCTCGTCTCATTGTCAGGTAATACGTAATGTGTGTTTAAGAGTCAAATGGATTATTAAATGAGAGTGAAATGATGGAGAGACATTTAAATGTGTGCATAAATGAGAAGAGTAGTGGTAGGTACTCCTTTTGTATTATACAAGAGTATGAGAGTGATAATACAATCCGAGTTAAAGTGGAGGGAGGGGAATTGTCTATTTCGTAATGAACTCATCAGGATAGAAAAGACGGTTCTCTCAAACTTGACGGATTAATTAACAGACGACTTCTCGTCAAAAAAGAAATACAATGTACAATGCATTACACATATACATATACAGGGGGTGCACGTGTGTACATGAATTTAAGGACGTCGTGGCGCATTATGAATAATCATTCCAAAAAAGTCCAGTTCATTTTGGAATTTGGGTTGAAGAGGTACACTCCACTCGTAATTTCACCCATAAACTCTCTCTGGCGTGTTCACATTTCGTATGAAATTTACATTATAAAATCCCCTGATTTTAATTACTCTACACATACACGGACAGAGCTATCTGGAATTTCTTTATTAACTCTTCAAATTCACCCAGATTATGTAGTGTGTGTGTGATCTGTGGGATTCATTTGCATTTAGAATTGAAATACCTTGAGAGACGGAGGAATGGGTTTTATGACTTTAATTTTCAGACAATTTAACCATTCTTCCTTTATTGTCTGCTTAATTTGATGTAGACAAAGGACAAAATTATCTCATTTTTTCCTCTTCATTCCTTCTCCCTCTCTCTCGTTCTCTCTCTCATAGTTTTGCTCTTGCTCTGACCTTCCGTACAAAATAGCAGTTGTTAATTTTGAAGAATTTTTAAATACAATGTGTACATCATTCTCCTTATTCCACTGTCCATGTAGACAACTTGAGTAGTCAACAATAGAGAACAATTAACAATAATTATTGTATTATAAGACGTGTCAGAATCATAATAAAATTATAGTCTTCCTGTCCTTTGTAATGGGATATGTGAGTGAGTGTGTCTTCTCTCTCTCTCTCATTGCATGATCCTTCACACACACTGGCTGAAAAATAAAGTAGACACGGGGAGTTGAATGGGACGCGTGAGAAAACCTTTAAAAATTCCCTTTTTTGATACCAATGTTCCACACACGAAACAGGACAGCACACACCACACAACACTCATCAGAACAAGAGGTTGGACGTGTCTGGGGAAAAATCGAAAATCAATAAAATTCATGAGCATTTAGTTAGACTCTTGTGTGTGTGTGTGTGTGTGTGTGTGTGGAGAGAGTGAGTATAAAAAAGTATCGACAGGCTAAATACAGGAGGAGGGCTCATGATGTACGACTCTGGAAGAGGGATAGAAGAGAAAGAATAAGGGAGTATCATAAATTCCACCGTCTCCATGACGAAATCAATAAACCTCCCGATTTAATGTAGTAGTAAAGGTAAACCATTTTTTATTATATTAACGTCTGATTAGGAGGAAGAGAACAAAGTGAGCTGGTGTGTGTGTGTCATGGTGTGCGGTAAAAATTCCTTCCCCCCTTCTCCCTTTCTTTCTCTAATAATTTTTTGTGGGTTTAATTTAGTCCAACAATAAGATATCACAGTTGACAAATAAAGAGAACGAGAGGGAAAAGATTGAGAGAAAAAGTTTGAGGGGAAAGGAGGAGGAGAATGAAGGTGTTTTGTGAGAGTGAGATATAGTGGCGTTATTTGTTGTTGTTGTTGTATTTGAAACGTTTATGTTTGTGCGAAGGTCAATTTTTCAGTTTGTGTGTGCGAGAAAGAGTGTGTGTGGGGGAGAGAAAGAGAAATGTTAAATAGATGAGAGAGCGATAATGGGACAAAGGATTGATTGCCGAGTGTATCAGTTGTGAGTTTGATTGATAAAGTGCTTTATTGTGACAGTAAGCAACGTACGGGGATTTTTTCCCCATGACTTTTTTTGCGCCAGACTTTTGAGAATCCCGTGTGTGTGTGTGTCGAGCTCCGAGGGGTGTTGGCATTGTTCTCTCTCTTCCTCTCATCTTAAGACTTCTTCAAGAACCACCGTTCTCATAAATCTTCTCATTTAGCTTCTCTTCAAATCTTTTTCTCCTCCTCTCTCTGTCTTCTTTACCATGTGCCCACAATTTTTTTCCAGGGTTATACAATGCACTTGTACAAGGCTTATCCAGGATTGTATGGCAGAGAGAAGTATACTTAATGAAGTTTGCCGCATCCTCTGTGTATAGTCCATATATAAATATTTGCATTTAGATATGCATGTAATACTTTAAATATGAAATGAGTAAACAGAAAGGGCACCAGAAATTCAGTGAGGATGAATACAGAATTTTTACAGACCATCAAAATTGGGTGATCAAAAATGCGGGGATGAAAGTTGCAATAAAAGTATGAACGTTTTTGAATTATAAAATAGAAATTTTTTCTACGTCAAAATTTGAACCTCGTTTTTACTGATGGGGTGAACCTAATTTTGAGATGAATGATTGAGGTCAAAAAAGTATAAATAGAAGCTACTTCGACGTAAAAGTATAAAATAATTTGAGATTTAGTAGTTTTTATGTGGTACATAATTTTTTAAATAGATTAAACCATTCTCCCTCCCTCCCCTCGTTTTTGAGTTGATCAAGTACAAAAATTACTTTACTGAATGATGCCGTACAGACATTTGATAGTAAATTTATAATAAATCCTACATTAGCAGAAGAGAGGAAGCGTCTCCTTCAAGCATCCCTTTTTCTTATGACCCCCCCCCCCTTTCCCCTTTCTCTCCTTCTTTCTCGGTGGTTGAAATTTAATGCTCCGGATACTTACACGATCTCTCTGATAGAATCAAGTGCCAATTGATACATTGTTGGCGTTCAGACAGACAAACATCCTCCTTCATTTATTATCCTTGGCTAGTAAATTCGTCCCCACTTCAGACACTTTCTCATACAAATCTCATTCTCACTATATGTAAGCATGCGTGTGTGTCCTTGCACTTCTCCTTGTGTATGAGTGTGTCAAGTATTTGTGTTTACAATTATTCTCAACAGTAATCCCATTATTTTACACACACACTAAAAAAACGTTTGTATGTGTGTTTGTATTTTCGGATTGAAATTTTCCAAATAAACTCCTTCACTCTCCATCCTCGGATACTTCAAACTGAAAAGGAGGGAGAAAGAAAGAAGAGGATTAGAAGCATTATGTCTAACATTTTTGATTTTTCAATTTAACAACAGACTTCCTACCGACGCTTCAAGCACCTCGTGGAATTATTGTGTAAGAGAGATAGATATCTCCCTTAAGTCGCCTCGCCTACAAGCATACACGACCCTACATGTACAATATACACGTGAAGGGAAAAGGTGGTTTATTAAGTTGTGGACGATCTGTTTCAACCTGCCACACCATCCGTCAAAGTAAACTACGAACAACATGGGATCTCTACCTATATTTCAGTCCGCCACAAAAAAATGGGTCTCTCTCTTTCCTCTTTCTACACACACACATCCTTTTACGAACAGTATAATACATATCAAAATAACACAGTTGAACCTCTCCCCTGTGTGTGTGTGTGTAGTTTGAAGAAGGATACAGAGCGGAACTTTGGACGAGCCAATAGACTAATACAAGACGATGGGTTATTGTTAAGTAGTGACAGTCGAATGATGAGTTTAAAGTTTTTTTTATTATTTACTGAAGACTTCACCCAAGTTGAGATTTCCTCTGTCTCCCTTCCCAATAATTATGTGATTTGGTATTTATACTCTATTGTATTTTTATTTTTTGTTTCGAAAGATTCATGGAGGGTTTCACGGGAGGACTGAAGATCAATAAGAATGAGAAGGGGAATTAGGCTTGATGTGTATTATTTAGAGCTTCCTAATTCTCAAAAAAGACTATATTTACACAGGCTCTAATTAACCATGAAATCCTTCTTCTTTGTAATAATTCTCGAGTTTAGCCAACATACAATTTCTGAAGGTTAAAAAGAGCTCATTAGAAAGAGAGAATCTCATCATGTAATCATGTACGAGGGGAAGAGAGTTTGAGTGAAATGGAGGGTAGAGATTATCAATTTTAAATGCCACAAGTACAAACTTTGGTTATAAGTCAGAATTAGGATATCATTCCCCCTCGGAATTTGATTTTTCAGTCCTCCTCTCCATCTTTTCCTGTATTCCAGTTCTCCTTTTCTCCTTTTCCATGTGTACGGTTCACCGGAAAATACAATTTTTTTGTCGGGGGTGCACGTCAAAAAAAATAGTGGAAGTTAATTATAACGTAAGCTTCTCCCACCCGCCGACATAATCCTAATTTGTTCCTTCTTCTCCTTCCCCTCAATTCCTTCCTTAACTAACTAAAGTCATAATTAATACAAAAACTGGCTGGAGTTTCTCTCCTTCTCACTCTCCCTTTTCTGGAGATTGAGGTCAGGAGAGACAGTAGTTGGGATCCGTTGATTCTTTAATTATAAAGCCGTTCTTCAAATTAGACCCTCAAATTTCCACTCTATTTGTATCTCTACAAAATGTGGTACACAACGTGTGTGTGTACTACTACATGTACAGTGTGCACACTCTATCTTGAGTCTGAGGGAAATAGATGGAAAGATTGCAGGTGAAAGTGACGGAATAATTTTTGTTAAGTAATTCCATTACTTCAGGTTTTTATTCAAATCTGACCAAACTTCATATTGGAAGTCATTTGTGCTGTTCAAAATACGTGCATAATATGTTCTAAAAGGGGAAAACAAAAATACATCATCATTTTGAATTTAATTGCGAGTTTATTAATAAAATTTAAGGACAGCCGAAGTGGGAAAAAATGTCACCCTTGTCAAAATTGCTAATTGTGACAAGTTAATTATTACCTCATTAATTTCAACTCAAATAAATCACGGAGATTATTTAAAGTAATTTAGTCACACGACGAGTATAATAATTCCGTGAATTCTCACACAAAATGATAGGGAAGAGAGAGCGGGTTTTGAGGGGTAAGAGGGACTGGGGATTGGAGGAGGGTAGAAATCTCAGGAAAAGGAAATTGTCGGTCGTTTCGTAATTGCATTTATCGTCCATCCCTCTTTTGACTTTATCAAGTCAAGTGGAGGAGGAGGATCTGAGAGTCAGTTTATGTGTCGTAAGATAATTAACAATTAGTCTCATATAGTATACAAGTTGGGGTAATTTCAATTCAAAAGGTATGTCTGTAATAAAATGGGAAAGTGTGTGTGGAGTGAGAGAGGGTAATGATTACAGAATGAAAACTACAGATTATTATGTATACAAACTGTCTTTGCACACACATTTATACGCAGATAGGACATCCACGACACACACTTTCTGACTCAAGATTTACCGTGTTGTTCCTATTGTCTCTTTAATTTAAGATTAGCTCTATTGTACGTCGCTTGTGTGTGCATGGAATGTAGAATGTTGGAGGTACAGGACGAGGAGCATAGATAAATGCTTGTTTATATAATTCTTGTAATTGGTTTGTGAGCATTAACATGATCAGCCGAGGAAGAAGAGAAATACAGAGAGAGAGTAGTTTCTTGCCAAGGAAACCAAAAAGCCAGCCAAGAAGAAGAGTCATGCCGTTTGTATGTATGGGTATCTGTTACTGGTGTGTGTGTTGTACACACTGAAAAGATGAGAGAGTGAATAGGATAATATGGAGGGAGAAAGGCTGAAGAGATGCATTTTGTTGTGAAGGAGTTATCTGGGACGATTAATAGGATTTGGTGGAGACGATGAAAGATAATATAATGAATAGTATGAGAGGACACTGGGAATAATGAGTCGTCTCTCTCCCTTCTTATACTCTACTCCCTTCAAGAAGACATTTCTCAGCTCAATTTTACACATTTCCCTTTTCCACTGTGCATTTCTATTATATGCAAATTGAGGCTGTGGTTCAGTCTCTCACAAGCTCCTTCATTTTTCATATCTCTCCCTATTTACAGTCTTTATAATTAAGCTCCAGAATTTGCATACACATAGATGTGTATAATCAGAAGGCGTCAAAATGGCTGGTGATTCTTTTAGTCTTTAAACTCTAAATATCTTTGAAAACAAAGTTGAAAAATTACAAAGAGATGAGACATAAGAAAAGAGAAAGGAATCCATATTTTTAACTAATAATAACCTAATATAATTTATACTAAATCTCAGGATTCATGAACTCTGTATCCAGGTATTTAATCATGAAATCCGATTGCGCCATCCAGTCTAAATCCACTCGTCAAAAAATCAGGAATTAAAATAACAAAAACTGACTATTCTGTCTGATACACGATCTTATAGTCTCCTCCTTCTGTAAGACAAAATGTGTACTCAGCGTTTTTGGCTGGTTTCAGGAGAACCGAAATGAGCTTAGGGGCTGTAATAAGTGAATAGTAATTGGGTCTGACTGAAGCGGGTAATTTTAGAGAGAGAGGGGGACAGGGAAGAGAGGGAGGATCATTTGTAGGATGTGTCCATGTGCAAAGCAGGCGCTACGTAAAATTTTCGCCTCAACTCCTCCGCGCTCCTCATCTCTCCTCATTTCTCTTCTTCTTTCCTCCATCGGACTCTCTCTCTTCCCTTCCTCTCTATCAAGGAGGAGTAGCTAAAACTAGAGAGTGGTAAAGGGCAAGTCAGGAGATCATCGTTCGAGCATCAGCCTGTTAAATATAGGGGAAAACCCAAATAATATACATACACTACTTCCCTACCAGCAAGAACATACACACACACGTACACACACACAGTTGACTCTACAAGTACGATCCAAAATGTAATTTGATGCGACTCTCCGATTTCCTCCTCCGCCTTCACACACACACAAACACACGGAAAGTACGTATCATCTCCATTCATCCACAAAAACAAATACAAACACACACACACACACACACACTAGTGGAGGATAATATCCTCCAATTTCGTGTGTGTGTGTGTGTCGTCTCAACTACAAAGTACAAACCAAATAATTTTTTCCCAACCCACAGTCTTTAGCCAAGTCTTTAGCGTAATTTACATTTTCCCCTCAAAGGAATTTGTCGTACTCTTCTTCTACTCTATTCGGATATGTAGTGTGTGTTTTTTTTTTCTCTCTCTCTCTCTCTTTGGTTTGAAATACTAACAAACAGTTTCCTTTGGTTTTTGTCACATACCGTCTATACAATATGATCCGAGTGTCCCTACACTCGTAGAATCCTCACAAGAGAGAGAGAGAAAGAGAGAGTCAAAGCCGGAACCGAAACTTACACCTCCATGCCCTTAACGCTGTTTGGTTTAGAGTGTGTGTAGTACACAAACATTGTGCCTACACTGCAGGATTATGTAAAGAAGTTTAAAACTAAAGTCAAATTATGTATTTCATACAGAATCTTTTAAGTGTGTGCACTCATCCAAGTGTATCTGCCTCCCAATGATCCATCCTCGGGTCTAGAGAGAGTGTTTAACATCCAGGCTCTTGTGTGTAACTGAACATATTTTGAGAGTCGGAACTGGCGCGAGCTCCATGTTAATACTTTACCCACACACACACACATACATGTACAGATTGTTTTCCTTAACACTACATCAACCATGCAGAGCTGCTGGTATTTATTGTGTGTGTGTTATAGACTCAAAACTTTGTAACAAGAGTACGAGACACATTAAGTAAATTTTTCATGCGGTACAAATATACACATGTCTCTCTGTGTATTTGTAGTGTGTGTGTGTGGAATAGTTTACAATGTTTATATACTGTTGAATTAGAGAAAGAGGGAGGGAGGAAAAAAGAAGAGATTTTTCGCATACCCTTTAATGACTTGCCTAATACGCCGTTTACAAAACTGTCATTAGACAAAAATGTAGGAAGGAACCTTCCAACTGACTGATTATCTCTCTCCCTGTCTCTGTCTGCATTTGTTCTCTTCTTTCTCTGTTTCTCTTCATTTCATCTCCTCACTCTTTTCTCTTGCACACACATAACACACACATATCACAATTACTTAAAGTCTGCAACTCTTTTTTTCTCCAGTCAGACAATCTCAGACAGACGTATCACAGTTTAAGTTCACAATTACTATTTAAAAGTGTGTATATTAGGATGCATGTACAAAAGACACACACGTACAGAACATGTCTGCAACACATTTTGCAATTAAATCGAACCCTTTTGTTCTTCCTTTTCTGACTGATTTTTCCTTCGGTCATTTTTATTCAAATTGTTTACAACATTTTACCAAATTTATTTCTCACAACGTTTCATAATAGATCGTCCTGGTAGTTTACAAAATGTAATTTAACCACAGAAGCAGTTGCGTAGTGAAAGTGGATACAAATTTATTTAGTACTTCAATTCAGTAACTAGGATTAAACCCATCCTCTTTATTTAATTTTTAAAAATACTATAAAGAGTGGATCATTATAACTAAGGAAATTATTCAAAAAATGGAGTGAATATGGAGGGACTATAAATAAATTAAAGTGTTGAGTTGTATCTCTCATTTCCTGTAATTTCTCTTGTCGCCTCCCCCTTCACAATTACTGACAAACGTTTTATAAAAATGTGATTGATGAGGTATTATGTACACCATGCTTAAAAATGTTACGACAATGTATAATCATTTTCAATTGTGAGTGTCACGGTTGTCTCTCTCTCCCTCTCTATCTTCCTCTCTTTCTGTGTGTCAAAATAGAAACGTAAAGTTTGTTAATGATACAATTACCAAGTTAGTGCCTAGTTGCAAAAAAATAATAATAAATGCAGTCACAACATACTTGAACATACACACAAGTCAACATGGCCTTTCAATGACTTCAACATTCACACACACAAAATGATTACCGTATTGCTGTATGTAATTCCTGTTCATACACACAGCTCAATGCAATGCGGTAATGAAGAGGAGTAAGAGAAGGAGGATAACAAAATGCATGATATAAATTTCAAAATCATATAAATTTAAATAAAAATGTAAGAGTAGAATGGGCAGACAGAAGCAGAGTCAGAGAAGAGGAGGAAGAGGGAAAAAAATGCGGCGTGAATGCATTTCAAGCTCAATTCTGTTCTCACTCATTAATAAGTGACCATTTCCTTTGGATAATTCTCTCGTTAATTTAGATTTCCAGCTCATAATTGTCAATTTGAATGTGTTTGTGTATGTGATTGTGAGAGTGTGTTTACCATACGTGTGTTGTGTGTGTGTGTTTGCGTGTGGATGCGTGTAAGCAAAATCCTTGAAATTAAAAGCAGGCATAGTAATTACGCTTTATTAATGAAAATAAACTATCTAATTAGGTTGGATAAATGGGAAATTAAAGAGGGTTAAGTAGTCAAGAATAATTGAATAATTATTCCCCCCTGTCCTGTCCCTCCTTTATTATTCTCTTTTTATTCAAAATCATTTCAAGTATAATGGAATTCATGATGAACGGAGTGAGACAATTATTCTAAAAAAATGTATTATTTTTTTTAAAAAAATCCTCTAATAAAAAGAAGAATCACACACACACTCACTCACTCCCTGCACCCAATTATAACATAATATTTAAATTGGGTCCCTAACTAACCTTTGACGTATTACCTTTTTTAATACTTTAATATTTTAATAATCAAGAGAGAGAGAGAGAGTGAGAGGATGGCGGCTGTTGATGAAAGGTCTTAATATGACACACACTCACGTCTAGCCAAATTCCATGCCAGACTAAATAATTCATTTAATTCTGCCACTGGTGTTGTTTCTCCTGTCGATTATTTTGTGTACAGCCATTCCATGTCATTATAAAAATCCAGATTAAATAATCAAGAGATTAAAATTAAAAAAGTCTGACTCATCATCTATGAGTATTGTTCAAGTTTGCTCTCCATGTGTGAAATACTATTAGATTCATCTTATTAAGTATACAGGTCCATAATTTTGTATGTTTTCATTTACCATGGCACCACCGGCCGAAATAGCTTTTTTCGGACTTTTCGGGGTCCAACTAGACTAGAAACCCCGATGCCTCCTCAAGGATACCCAATTTGGCTTCATGAAAAAAATTTTAAAGATCATTTTAATGATGTTTTTGAAAAAAAAAAAAAAAATTTCTTTCGGTCTTTCGTGGTCCTTACTCAGAGACCTCAATTAAACATTTTAAACGTGTTTTTAATGTCCCAAAGTAATTTAAAAGTGAATATTCAGTCACCCA
>WJFB01003463.1:0-13146 GCA_009870185.1 Pygmarrhopalites habei | reverse complement strand
TTTTCAAAATTGCGCGCTCCAGACCAGACGCTTAGACCTTTTGATCAGATGTCATATGGGCGAGACCCACAACAAAATTCTCTAGAAAACTGCACTAGCACATTTTTTGCAACATGCTCTTGATTGGCTGTGAGGAGGGGAGATAAAGGTTATGCAGTACCCTGTATAGTAACGTAGGATGTTTGTGTGTGACAAGTCATTAACAGACCAAAGATTGTCGTACCTCCATGAAGGTATGGGACTAACTCTCAAAAAATTAATACTTCATCAATCAATTGCTGGTCAGGTGCGAGAGTGATTTAGGAAGCCTCATGTGTTGATAAACGTATTGATGAGACAAGGAAAAAAATTGGTAATAAATATCCCCTCGTGTATTTGTTGTTGTTCAAACTGAAAACAAAAGAGAGCTATACTCAATTTCCCCTACACAAATGGTACATAATAAAGCTGAATATGGATATGTAAATAATGTAAAGCGCAATGTCGGTCTTGTAGATTTATCCTTTTAAAAAAAACATCCTCAAAAAAAATATACCAAGGCAAAATCAACTGACTGTACATATTGCATATTATTACAGGACAAAGACAGACTTGACGAATGGACGCAGGGACGTTGACAATGACAGGCTTCATCGTCGCTTAAACAAATGGGAAAAATCATCCGAAGAGTCAACATCAGGAGGAGGAGGAGGGAATGGAGGAGAAGAGAGTCCCAGTGGACTCACGGAGAATGACGAAGGAGGACCACTGTACCAGTCCCTCTCTGCCATGGCTACTCATCTCCTCGATAAGACAGATGACTCATTAGAAAACTCATCAGAGAAAGATATTTATCTGCACGACGGGTCGGGAGGAGGTGGTAGTAGTAGTACCAACGGCGGTGGAGGAGGAATGAGTGACGCCGAGTCAGAAGAAGATGTGAATGAGGAAACTCATAATACTCACCATAATGGTCATGACCCCAAGTTAAATTTGTTAAATGACTCAAAGGGAACATTAATTGAGGGTGGAGGAGATCCACACAATGACAATGTCCTCACAATGATGATGAAAGAAAAGAGTGAAGTTATGGGGACACCGACTAATACAAAACCCAAAAAGTCATCCTCCTCGAGTCATCATCATCAACAGCAGCAAACAACTACCCCGAAGGGATTGACCACCTGGAGTGACGTCCAAGTTAGTGTTCTCCCTCCTCATCGAGGTTCCGTTCAAAAACTCCCATCCGACTACACTGTCTCTCAGTCCCTCATCTTTTCAACTCAACCATCTACCACAAATAAACCCATCACGACGGCAGACCTCATCACAAAAGACAAAATGAATTATGAATTACCCTCAACAACTTCATCTCCTCTTCCTCCTCCGTCTTCTACAGTTTCCGCCTACGCTGCAGCGCATGCAGCCCACGCTGCTCATTTGGCTTCAGTTCGTCCAGCCGCTCCCACTAATCATCCTGTTGTCCATCTGAATAATAAAAGGAAACCACCGAATATGAAAAAACCCATCAAACATGTCAAACCACCATTGGATGAAGTGTCCGCTACTGTCATTGGTTCTGATGACACTCACAACATTTATGTTGTCAAACCGATTTCGGAGATTGAGACTAAAACTTCTTCTCCAGACACTTCTTCTTACACAAGGCCACCATGGCCTGGAATGACTGGGACGAAAAAACCTGCTTTCTCCCGGTTCACTACAGCTCGACCACTGAAACATCATCATGCTTACATAAGGACGAAAGCACCCAGTTTGTCCTTGACTACACCAACAACAACGAAACCACCCACTACAACAGTTTACTACAGAAATCCTGGACCTACCCTCATCTCAACTTTCCCTGTATCCCTTACCAATATGGGATTTTTTGATTTTATCCGGACACAAATTGTCCCTAGGATTGGACTATCTTTGATCAGTTTTATGGCCACTTCTCCTCTCATCCTCACTTTGTTGGGGGCGGCTGGGAGGAAAAAGAGGGACGTGTCGTCTGTGTCTACAGCAGAGAAAGTTGAGGATGAGGAGGAGGATGACGAGAGTGTCAAACATTTACCAGTACAGTTACAAGCTTTGGCTGCCAAATGGGAAAATGATTTGAAAAGTCAAACACAGTCTCCCATCCTGGCTGCAAATAAGAGGAAAAGGATTAAGAAGATTAAGAGTAGGAATAGTAAAATTAGGACGACCACCACATCAACAACAACTACAACACCAAAGAGTGTCAAGAAAAATAATGGGCCAAATTTTGACAGGAATTTGAGTGAAGGGAATACTTCTACTATACATTTTTCTAATTTTGCGAGTGTTCTCATGTCACAATTCTACTCTACTTTTATCGACTATTTTCAGAGATATCAACAACAAGCTCATGGTTAACGCAGTCCAATCTAATTTTATTTAATTTTTTTTAAACAAGAAAACGAAAGAATGCAAACAATGAAAGAAAATAATTCGTCTATTTTTTTAAACAAAATGAAAAAAGAGGGGAAGGAGATTCAATGTAGATTTTTTTTTAAAAAAACATGAAAAAAGTACATTTGTATCTTTTTATAAATATACTTGTATTTTGTATACGTCTGTATGACTTCGGAAAAAAGCCATATCATAGACTTAAGAGTGCTATAATAAATCATATATAGTAAATAAATAAGATGGATTGTAATGATAATAATGATTTTTGATTAGAATCCGACATTAATTACTTTAATTAAGAAGGAGGGAAGGAGGAGAGAATCTTTTCCCATTTTTTTTATTATTTATTAGAGGGACACAGCAGGGCCTCCTCCAAGGAAATGATCATTCTGTTATATTATTTACTAACGTCTCCCTTCAACTTGACTTTTTAGTGGTTGGTGAGGAGGAGGAGGAGAAGGGGGTTCAGTGACTAGACAAAAAATGATTCAGATTCGAATCTTAATAATATTATTTGAATGAGAGTGAGTGAATGTGTGTGTCCAATAATATCTTTCCTGCTGTTTAAGTTGTGTACTTATTTGCTTAAAAGTTCCAAGTACTAATTCATAGCCGTGTTAACTGTGCCACACCATCAAGGGAGGAAAAAAGAGTGAAGAAAGTATATTAGAGAGAAATTTACTGTGTGTGTGTGTGTTATTATTATCATGATTTGGAAAATTTCAATACATAGGTAGTTAGTTATCATTTTTATCTCCCTATAGATAAAAATACTTTGCAAATTTTTTCACACTGTACTTTTAAAGTCTCTCTGTAGGCTTGTAGCATCTCCTCTTTTTTAGCTTTGTTCAAATTCCGAGTCAGTGTGTGTGCGTGTGTGTGTGTGTAACTCTAATTTCAATCCCCCAAAGTTGTCCACAACACACTCACCAACTCAGTCAGTAAGGGAATTTGGTGCTATTTATTTAGCTAACGGTACTTGATATAACCATCCTCCTCCTTGATGGCAATGAATTTTCATGATGACTCGACATTTAAATCTAAACAGGAATTATGTATTGTAGATGGCAAATAACGACAGAGAGAGAGACGTAGATCCTCTCTTTCTCTCCTATTCTTATTCTTCAAAGCCTTCAGGATGGATGAATTGACTTGAATCCTCCTGAGACGACAAACTAAAACTGAACAAATAAGTTGAAAATTCTTGAATAGGTGAACGAAAAACTCTGACAACAGACCAGACACACACACACACACACACACACACACACACACACAGGCAGAAGAGTGTTGGAGTGACCGACTTTTTTTTCTCTCTGAAAGACACAAAAGAACACACATACACAATAATACACAACAGCAACAACCATGGATGCCTACTAACATTTTATTTTTATATTGTAATATATGTCTACTAACCCACTTTGAGCTTTGTAAAATTATTATGTATACCATATGTCAGCTATATTGTTATTTATTATATCCGACACATTTTTCTCCAAGTCCACACACACGGCCGCCAGTGTCACAAACAACACTAATAATACCCAGTGAAGTTTTTCAATTAATTTCCTAAAAAACATCATTTTTACCTTTTCCTGAGTGTCTCATCTTGGAGATGAGACTCTCATTATGAGAGAGGAAACGATATTTTTTGCTGTTTTTTGAGGGGAAACGTGAGTGAACTAAATTAGAATTGTGAAATTCCTTTTCTCGCAAAAAAGTCAAAAAGGATTTTAATTAACTAAAGATGGATATTATACACCCGAACTAACTCGTCTCTTTCTCGCTCATTGTACCAACTTAATGATAATTATTTTAGTAAGACTATTAAACGATCATATTTTCCAATTTTTTTTGTACAAAGTTTGCTCTCTTTAAAATACTTGATGAGATATTTATGGAAGCAACAGAAAAATGACGAGGGGCAGCGTGACTTTTTGTTAAGTCAACCTATACTGTGTGCATTTATTTATGAAAAAAACTGAATGAAGGGAAAGAGAATAAATAATTTATAACTGATTGCATGATCGTGTATTTATTTACCAATTTTGTATTTTTCTCCGTTTTTAGACGTAAATTAAGTTAATTGGTAGGGAATCCTTCGCTTCTACCAGACCTAAAGTAAAATAATGGTAATTAAATTTGGTAAGGTGTATCAAAATATTTATTTTTATATATTAATAATATTGTTGATGATGACGATGGTTGAATGTATTTATTTTTTAATAATAAAAGAAAGCCGAATGAACCGTTAAGCATAACGAAGTGATAAACTCTCTGCTGTTTTTGATTCATGGGGTATTCTCTCTCCTATTTCATAATAATGGCTCATTTTGAAGAAAATTGTTTTCTCCATATATTTTCCTCAAAATACAAATTAGCCAGCTGTGGACTATAAATAAAAGCCAGACGAGGAGTCAATAAGGAAATCAAGAGGGTATCAAATTAATGTTGACTCACCAAAATGATACGATGGGGTAACCTACCCATTGCGGTTTGACTTTTATCTCTATTCTTAATTATTTTTATTTGATTTTTATTAATGTCAATGTCGTACCACTAGGACTGCATAAAATTCAGGATGAACTGCACACAGTACAAAGTTTCATGATCAAAATTATTACATTTTTCCTCATGACAATGATATATGTACAGTGAAATTGACACACACACATCCTCTCTCTGTCTCTTTCTCTCTTTTTAACATGTGCATATACTGAACTTGTGTGTGTGTACATATTTGTGGAGATTCGTATTGTCATGAAAAATCTTTACAAAGTTGTATTTTATGGATCAAATCCTAATTAAAGAGGGAATAGACAGGGACACAAAAGAAGAATTATTTCTTCCAGCTCAACTTTGACTCTGTCCCATATTGAACCTTTTGATAATTAAATTAAATATGAAATGACATAAACAGGCTGCTTAAAACAGCTGTACACTTATACGTGTATAATATGTGCATATTTTTTTTTGCTCTCCATCCATTGCATTGCAGAAAGAATATTAAAGAGTGAGGGGGATACATACATACAATGACGGAACTGCACAGCTGACGATAGATTATTAAATGCTCTGCTGTGTACCATATTATATATTATACATGTATCGCCATTTATTGCATTGTAAAATGGTATTTTACAACTTTGCCAACCAACCAACATCAACTCACTAACTGACTATAATATCAAAATATAATTCTCTTTTTGTCACAGTCTGCTCTCTCTATCTCTCAAAGTTCTATACACACGGGCTTCCTTTCAGTCAAATTAAAAAAATATAAGTACTATAGTACACAGCATAGGACAGCAAAGTATAGTTGTAATAGGATTATCAGTAATTTATTTTTTATTGTGTGTGTGCAGTTACAAAGACAGGGAAAAAACCCTTGTGGAAAACATTGTGAACACTTTTACGGGGTCATTTGTCCAACCACAACAAATACTCTTGTGTAGCACATTGCATGTATTAACTTGGAATTATTTTTTAATTTTGGGTAAGATGATTTTTGTTACTTTAATGCACATTTACTTGAATGATAATCGGGGGTCATAGGGGTCAAACTGACAACTGATATATTATGTACTTACCAACTGGACAATGAAATTGGACAATTTTCAGAATATTATATCAACTGTTTCTGAAAATTTTACAGTGTGGTTTTTTTTCGTAGAAGATGGTAAAAATAGATCAAGTAAGAAATCTTGGAATAGACTTTTCGGTATTTATGTGTGAATCATTTTTTTACCAAGAAATTACTTGACTCCATTTCGTATAATTTTTTGACAAAATTTGAAATGGTTCTGCACAGTCATAATTTTTGTGAAAAAATCATACAATGACAATAGAATTTTAGTTTGCAATTTTTCTATTTGACTGTGCAAACTTGCACAGTGCAAGAGAGAGAGAGAGTATTGACTGATGAAACTGGCAAAGACAGGTTCGCAAAAATTTTGCGAGTATAGTAGCAGCATCTAGAAAGCAGGAGCACTACTACTGGCCAATGTATTCAGTTGTACATACTACATATAGGAGTACGGTCAAAACTCCTCTGTACTGTTATTATTATTTTAGTTAGGAGATAATGTTGAGATTATAATTTATTAATTGTGAAGAAGGATGTCCATGGCCAGCCTCCAACAACAACATCAACATGGTACGGTTTCTTTGAACCATTTCAATTCTTCCAGTCTGTTTTAATCTTCCTCTTAAAGTATTTTTAAACACGTACTCGTGTTTTGATTAATTCAAAAGTCAAAGTTTTAATTTTTGTTCATTTTGTATTTTGGTTCAACTCGAATCATTTCCTGGAATATATATTTTTTTTTGTAAATCTTTGTCCTTTATATTTTGAAATCATTTGATGGAGTATGTGTGTAAAAAGAATTAATTGGACTAGTGTTTAAGGTAGTATACATAATAATATGACGAAAGACAATTTGACGAATCAAAAGTAAACACACCAACCAGATTGTTTTCATTATTATTATTTTCAATTTTATATATTTCGAGATGAATTGAGAATTTTAGTAATCAAAATTTTGAGACAGTTCAAGTTTAAGTGATATAATTGTTCTAGAATTTTTTTATTTTGAGCAGAACGGGAGTTAATATTCCTATTATGTATTATAAAAAAAACATTGCAATTTGTGTGTTGGCCAATGTTTTGACGTTTCTCTGTCTCTGCTCTCCAAAGTTCAAAGTTCTAGGAACTAAACATGAGTGTATAATAATAATAATATAATAATAATAATTTACATAGTTTGTGTAACACAAATTGTGTAGGATGGACAATTTACTTCTTTTTGTTTTTCCATCCATTTTACTTAAAACATAATCCAGTTGATAAATGTGTGTGTGTATTTTTTAAAATAATTTATGACTTTCAACATGGAGTAAGTTTGTCATTATAACATTCTACATTGTAAAAATTTACTCTGACAAAACGACAAAGAGAGAGACAGAGTAACAATTAGTGTCACTTTATCAGATTAAAAAAAGTGTTGGCCACTCAGGGAAGAATGTGTACAATCAGCTGACGAAAAAGCAGTCCTCATTTTTTTTGTTGTACAACTTAAGTATACCCCGTCTGCAAATATCCTTATGGTGTTTGACGATTATTCGCTAACTACGATCGATTTTAACTCTCGTCGATCCATTATAATCTGTACAATGTCTGCGTGCATGTGGATTAAATATCGGGAGGAACTTTTTATGACATGCATATTTATGATGTCATGTTTATCAGCAAAATTGTCCATTAGTTGCATCTGCAATCAGTAAATTCTAAAAATATATAGTACATAGTGCTTTGCCACTATCCTGTATTAATATAGAAGGAATATTAGTGTTACTTCTTGTGTACACGGTGTACAAATATACTTGGAAGGGATGTACAATTTTTTTTGTTAATTTTTTGCTGAAAGTCATAAAATATAAAAATATTCATATCCTGAATAAATTTACAGTAGTAAGCAGTAAGCAAAAGGGAGGATACTTATGAACAAAGATAGGATGTTGAGTTGTATGTGTTAACAAAATAATAATAATGAAGGTTTTCATGATGATTTGAAGTTTGTGTGTGCGTGTGTGTTGGTTCTGTATTTGTACGTAATACTGATGATGATGGTTGATGCAGATGAAAAGTCGGATGTGTGTGTTCCTCCTTGAGTATCATACATCAACATCAGTAGAAGTACTGTGGCACAGTGTATAACTTGTTAACTTTAAATTGTACACGTAATGAGTTATACCTCTATATAATTCTAGTAGTTAAGTGACTGTGTGTTGAAATGAATGACGATGCAGTCATTTTATTTCCAGAGCTGTGTGTGTACTCTGTGTACAAGGTTTTTGCTTAGGTATCTCTTCAATTCATCTCTCTTCCTCCCATTGCTTTTCCATCTTGGCCGTCGTCTCTTCCTCACTCTCTCTCTCACATACGTTCCTCCTGGTCCACATGGATTTATTTATAAGCATGTTTACATCGCACAGTGACCCAATTCATGAATGAATTTTGTCAGAAAACTTGCTGTTCCAAGCAACTTCTCGCTCTCGTTTCCTCCTTCTTCCCTCCATCCAGTTACCTTATCCTCCTTCTCTGTCGTCCCCGGTTCTTTTTTCTCTATCCCCCTCATATAAACCCATATATGATCGTCATACACATTTTGAGGCTGACACATTTGAGAATTTTAAAATAAGCAACAGTAAATCATTCTATATTTATTTGCGATTTTGCATGCTCCTCTCTCTCTCTCCTCTCCTCCTCTCCAAAAGTCTCACCGTGTCCTCTAATAATGTAGTATACTCTTGACTACTCTTGAGGATTCCTCAAAAAGAAAAAAGAGACTACCTTGATACTCTTTTACTACTCTATGTACAAATACTCTTTGCTTTACTCACAATCAACGTACTTTACACACATCGTCATCAATTCCTCACCTCTCTCTCTCTATCTACCTTCTTTCATCTGAAAAGTATACAGATAGAGGGAGGAGAACATGGTTTGTCTATCTCTATGTGTGTGTGTGTAATTTGTTTGTGTGTGTTTGTGTGGATTTTTTTCACTGACGTGACTCACCTTCCCTTTCAAAATAAACATGGTACATGCTCACTGATTTATTTACGGTGTTAATTAATTACTACTACAGTTCCCTGAACCACATTGAACTTTCAACCATGAATTTGTTTATATACAAGGTGTGGTGTGTGTGGGTTGGTGTGCAATATATTATAATATTCAATTTTCTAGTCTATTCTTCATAAATTAATTTGAAGGAAATGTTAGGAGCAAAAGGAAACACATCCCACAGGGTGAGAGTTTGATAAAATTAAATTCCTTTGTCGATCCATTATTGATCCATTTTCCGCTCTGTCTCTCTTTCTCTGTGGCCAGATGTAGCGTGTAAAGAACGGGAGGGAAGGCAGAGTGTGTGTGGAAGATGTTATATAAGTAGTAGGTAGGTAGTAGGTATTTAGGTAGTAGCAATAGGTTCTGGATATACATAGTGGTTCTAGCGGATTCCAATGCTTTGATGATGATGATTCCTCTCTGCATGTAAAGTTTAGTGATGATGATTTTAACCTACACTCTTCTTCTCGTCCTCCTTCTTTTTTCCGTACAAAGTTGAGCAACTTTTGTGATTCTCGGAACTTTTAACGGCATCAACTTCTTTCTTTCTTCTCTCATCTACAACTAACAGTCATTCCAACAATCTATCTGTCTGTAATATGTATGGGATCACTTGAGTAACTTTTTGTCATCTTTTGACAAGGGGACTCTTTCTCTCTCTCTCTCTCTGTGGTCCTCCTCTGGAGAAACAAATAGTTTGACACTCGAACTGTCCTTACTCTCAATTTTTCTGCAACTCGACTCGATTTTCTATATGAAATAGTATGAATGAATGAGATTAGCTAAAATATGATTTGTGTAGTTTTATTTTGGAGCTCCCTCTCTTTATCGAAATTACCCTAATATATTATAAAAATTAATTCTATTTTATTTCCTGTCAACAAATTAATTTCAATAATTAACTTTAAGTAGTACTCTTTATGGTACAAAGTTTCAACTATAGTTGTCCTCAAAAATCCTTCCCTCGTATTTATGTTTAGAGCAATTAAATGCATTCCCCCATACCGTTAGTCCATATTTTTTGCTGTTTGTTTGTATGAGAATGGGAATAACATAGTTTAGTTAGTATGCTTTTCCGTTATGCATTAAATCAGTCTTATTATAAAATAGAGGGAGAAGATATGACGTAATAACAGGCAGTGGTCAAGTTGTTGAGAGAGAGTTTCAACTGCACTAATTAAATTAGAATTCATTATTCAAGTTCAAGGCAAACAATTTACTGGGTTATTTTTTTCATAAAGTAAATGCAGCATGTTAGACATCAACGGAGTTTATATAGTTTGTTTGCCTATACATAGTAGGTTATTTCTTGGTAGTCATTCGGTAGCAATTTTTCCCCAGTTCAGTTGGGGGGAAGCGAAAGAGGAGGAGGAGGAAAAACCTGTAAAATTTCCTGTTTTGTGTAAGTACTACACAGGGATACTCATGTACTACACACACACACACATGGTTGGCTTGCATGGAACTAGAGTGATTTTAGTTTTCTCTCTCTCTCTCTTCTCTCCCCTACCACCACCATTAGTTTTTAACTGTCGTTTTGTAAACAATTTACTTGATACTTGTAAATATTCTATTGTGTGAACACATCCATACACATGTCTACTACTCGTGTATATGTGGAAAGATAAAAAATAGGGTAGACTAAATACATCGTAATGTGTATTTGGATATGATATTCCGCTTCTGAATGATTTTTGACTTTTTGTATTCCTCCTTGTTACCACCTATGTTGTTGTGTTCTTCTTGCACTACTGCTGCTGGACGAGTAGAAAATAGACTTTGAAACTTTCCATGTTGTTGAGACCGGAGCATTTGTCTACTATATACCTAGTATATAGATTCTATATATGGTGAGATTTATTATTGACTGACGTACACGCGCTATGTCTGTGACGATGAAATCAATGCTACATGAATGCAGAGAAGTTAGGAAGGTGGTGATAGGTAGGAGTTGGGGTAAATAATGATGATTTTTGACGACCGACAGCTGTCTGGAAAAAATCTTTTTTTGTCTAAACATTTCTCTGCATAATTTGATGTATTCAGGAATCAAAAATTATTTTTTTGTTCTGTCTACCAAGTCAACCTTTGATTTGACTGAGAGAGAAGTCAAATCGAAGGTACATGTACCATATGAAATATAAAGATTAAGTGTAATATTTTACATTTTAAAAAGTTTTTTTTTAAAAAACGAGAGACTAACATTGTACATGAGATTTTAAATGTTGGTAGATTACTCACTCTCTCCAGCTGCAACATTATATCCATTTGTACATTTATATTTCCATCAAGGAACTAGTTGGAGGAATAAATGTGGTTTTTTAAAGGTTATCGTAAACAGTTTTAACCTTCGTAAACAGAGTATAATATTAACTGAGAATGGATGGATGAAATGAATTTATAGGAGACTGCCACACGGAGAACACACAGAATGTTGTTGCATACCTACCGGTAGTTATGATTTAATGTTGTAATGCAACGGAAAGTGAGTTTATGTATATCTACGTGACGATGTATGTTCTATGTGTTTTGTGTGGTCGTAAAAGAAGCGTCATGAACTTGAGGTTAAGGTATTTGGTAATATTCTGTCGTCGTAGTCGTAGTTTTTTTTATTTTCATTTCACTCTCATGTCTCTATTAAATGTTTTTGGCTTGTTGTTGTATCTCCTCTTCCGCCCTTACTTTGCCTCTTCCTCAAGAATCTGGCCCTCTTCTCCTCTAGGTCCGACAGAAAAAGAAGTTCAAAAATTCTCATCCTATTTTCCGTTGTGCAAGTGTCGTAATGCAGATGTGGGGAGAGAGATGCATTTATACTTGTGGTGTGCCTTGTGTCTTTTTCTGGACATTTTGACTACTGTGTGCCGTGTGGAGATCGTTTTTTTCGTGGTCTTTCACAGTCACAGCTTCCCCACCTTCCTTGTTGGTGATGGGATGTCAATTTATTTACGAGTCCCCTGCTGTTCTCGATTGTGACAGATCGGACGCCTCCATGTCTCTTTCCTGTCATCCTCTCACGTGTACAATGTACTAGGTATTGATTTGGACTAGTGTAGAACATGGTGATCGGTAGTATTGGTTTCGACAAGTTGATGACGAGATGTGTGTGTGTGCCGTGTGCGTGTGTGGAAAGACAATACAATGTAATGTCACAAAGAATATGGCACATTGGATACATTAATATTAATGACACGACAACAACATCAAGAAGAGTATTGTCGTAATCGGAGGAGGAGGAGGAGGAGTCATCATTCCAAGTGAAGGGAACTGGGGATGAAAATACAAAAATTATTAGTTTATCCAATTATCTCATTCCTTCCTCCTCCTTTATACACTCACTCAGTCTACAGAACATGGGGTGTGTTTGGAAATGAGATTATAATAATATAAATATATTAGATAGAGTGGAAGTTGAACAATATTTCAATTGACAATAGCTTATCTAACATTTATATGTATGCATAGTATATGGCGTTCATATAATTCAATAACAGTTGTCTCTTCTCATGACTCCAGTAAAGAAGGAGAAGAGAAGAAAAACCAAGTCTAATTTATATAACACAACACAGCTTCTCCAACGTTGTTAGCCATTCAGTCAGAGTACAAGGGCAAGTGGTATATATTTTAAGAGGAAAGGATTGGAACTGAAATTCACAAAAGCTGACTCAATTTGTTGTACATATAATAACATGCATGGGGCAATAATTATTGATGAAAACGGAAACTTCATTCTCTCCACCGTTCTTTTCATGAGAGTCAAAAAAAAGTTTAAAGTTAACGTCATAGGTAGACGACACACACACATGCACAAATGTTGACATAGTTTTACATACTCGTTTGCTTACGTTACATTATGATTATTCCCATACAGATGTGTGTGTGTGTTGTGTATTCACTAGTATCCAGAAGACAAATGCATTTGCGCCGAGTAGAATGTGTCTCTGGCTCTATCTCTCATCGTACTATCATCGTACACATACATACAGGGTGGGCCAAAGTAAAGGACACAACTTTCATGTCGAATAACTTTTGTAATTTTTCGAATTATTCAATGAAATTTATATCCCTGTGTAGCCAAGGAGTTCGGAAATTGATCCACT
>WJFB01003462.1:0-13149 GCA_009870185.1 Pygmarrhopalites habei | reverse complement strand
TACTTTAATTGCTATAAAAACCTTTGGTTTTGACAATAAAATACACAGTCTTTTTAATCACTTTAAACCGTCAACATTCTCCCGTTTTGTCTGCCCTTTATTTTTCCCATGGTCCTTTCAATAAACTCCCACTCTCTCAATCCAAGAGGAGACGTAGTAGTTACTTCATCGATGCCATCTTATACATAATTTATCATTGTCATTTACACTACAAACCATCGTCTCCTTACTTAATTAGTCATTGTTGATACACTTGTTTGTCGTAGTTTTTCTCTCTATTGTCTCTCATCCCTTGGCATTGTGTGTGTGTGGGTTAGACAGGAAGAGATGGTGGTGATGAGTTTTCTTTATTTTGGAGGTGACAGGAATTGTAAGCTTATATATATTTCGTGACGCAAAAGCGGACCACCAATACAATATATATGTAGTATGTACTAGTAAAAAAGAGGAGGAGGGATCGATTGACCCCAAAAGCGCATGTTTTTCAATCGAGTTTCCGGCCATCCACCCGATTTACTCCGAATCTTATGACCACTTTTAAATTTTCTCTACTCTCTCTCCCCCTCTCCCCAGCATAATCTCTTCACCTTCTCTTTCCACACCTTTCACTTCATCCCAATGAGTACTTTATTTATTAACCCATGTGTACCATCTACTACTAGTATTTTATTGAAGGGCTCTTTACACGAATTTATTAGTTCCTCTCAAGTGTCTGAAGAGAGATAGAGAGAGAGTGACCTTTCATCCTTTTCCCCGAAAAGAGTTTACATTTTATTATGTTTGGACCTCTTCTCTCTCTCTATCGTGAGTGTGTATCTCTCTTTAAAAGTTTCATCTTGAAAGTATCCAAAAAAACGAATTTCTTTTTTAAATCCCCGAAACCGATTTTCCCAAAAACTCTTTAAAACTGTACTGCAAGACTTGGAGCAAGTACACACACGTAGGTTCTTACATTATTCAGACCCCACATCAGACAGGATGGAGAGGTTCTACTGATCCATAAATAAGACATTCATCCATCCATCTTTGAAAAAAAAATTTATAGTTGACTTTTATCAAATTGAAATGGAAAATTCTTGTATTTACAACACACACAGTCATGGAAGCATGTAGAGAGAGAGAGGAGAGAGGCAGCTGGTCACTAAAACAACATTTGCTGTTTCTCTACCATGTAATATAATTCGCGTGTTGTGTGAGTTAGTGTGAGTTCTTTTTTTTGAAAATGAAATTTTGATGCTGGTCCGGGTGGCTGGTGGTCACTACAGCTGTATTAGAGAAGATGTCATACAATGTTTTAGTCTATCCCTCAGATATAAAGTTTTGTGCACATAAATAGAAAAGTCTGACACACTTTCCAGTTGTGTGTTGTTCTAAAAAGAGGAAGACGGGGGAAAAATCATTTTGGTAAATAAATAAACAGTTGGCTCGTCGTTTCAGCCGTGAAATTGAAAGGGCCACATGAACAACCACTCTACTTTCCTTTTGCTCCTTTCACTCTCCGTATGCAAAATCATGTCATGCCGTTTCTTTCTTTTCCTTCTCCTCATCCTCTAGGACAAATAAACCATATGCTTCTCAACACACACACTCTCTTTTTGCACTATATATGTGTACACACACATCAGTATGCTGCCACTGTCCTTGTTGTTGAAATGACTTGACCAGGACTCTCCATTGCATAAATCACACATTGACTTGGAAATGTTGGATTTTGCAGTGGAAAAATGCTAAAAATACAGTTTGCAAATTGTATCACAAAAAATCCCTGCTCTAATGAATTTCCCAACACAGAGGAAGGATGGACGGGAGGATACATCATGTAGATAAAAACTAATCTCGAGATAAAAGAGTGGAAAATCATAGTTAAAATCCTTAATACAATATCCAAATTGTAGTTTGTGTGTGTGTAGAATGATTTGATGTAAATTCACCATGAAACAAATTCCTTGATCCATGTTTCTTTTATCTATCTCTCTCTTGACAACATTATGTGAACTGTCATGTCGTCATGTTCTCCAACTACGTCAACATGATCGTGATTGTTGTATTTTTTCTACTCTACTCTACCCTTTACACAGTATCCGTTCAAAATCTTGAATTATAATTTTATGAGTGGAGAACGTGTGTGTGTAAGAAAAAATGACTGTGTAAGTATAATAATGTCATAACATTTTGAATTATTTTTGATATGATCTAGTTGAGGGGGAATAAAGACATTACAGGGATTAACACTATGAAATTATGCATCCAAAAAGATTAAAACCACAGCTGAGAGAGTTTTACTAAACTACTACTTAAATAAGTACATGGTTCATACCAAATCCATTTGCATAGACCATTGTCATAATTACACGTTACGATGTACTATGTAGGACATTTTGTGTAAGTCTCGCTGACACTTATGAGATACGGAGGGTACACTTTAATGTCTTACTTGAATATTGTCAGTTAAAAGGCTAGTCAACATTATTAATTTACAAGTCCAAAGTTGTGAGATTGAGAATTTAATCAAAGACTACTTTAGTGTATATGTACACTGTGTACACACTATACATAATAGATTTCATTAAGTCGATTATTCTGATTTTAATTAGAGATTGATGAAAGCAGTGTGCATGTCCAAAATATTTTTTTAATCAACTGCCAACTCACTGTCCACTGTCTCTGTCTACAAAGAGAGTAAAGAAAGAGATAAGAATTATGTATTATTACACACCAACTTTACCTTAAATACTATTAAGTGTGTGGAGGGGAAAAAACGGAAAGTGATGCTCACGCTAGACTAGCTACTTAGTAAAAGTATAATGTTTGATTCTCATCGTCCGGCTAGACTATGTCATAAGCATATTACTTTGTAGTATGAACCAAGAGTGTAGAAAAATAATTAGACTTTTCCTATCTGAAAACTCAGGGTGTAAGGGAGTAAGGAAGGGAGAACAGGTGAGTTAAGGATCGAGGAGGAGAGGGGAAGGAAATGGCATGATCTTGACATGGTTGCTCTTTAAAAATTCTGTATAGAAACCCAGCTTTGGTCATAATTTATTTATATTAGCTTATACGATATACACCATGTATCCCAAATATTATTAGTCTCACTTCCCTGAGTTCTTTACTCTGTACATTACTAAGTATGTACACAGGGGTAGTATATGTAAGTGTGTTCATTGTAATGGCAGAAATCTCTTTGGATATTCCTTAACCTTTCTTTATTGTAATGTTCAGATGAGGAGAATGAGAAGGCTGACGTGAGCAAGAAATTGTGGAGGAAAAATCATTTCCTTGGCTCCTGATTCTCTCTGGGTGATTATTCCATGTATTGTTCAGACACACACACACACACTGAACATAGTCAAGTGTGGTTGTGTGAGGAGTATCAATGTTAAATTAATGGATTTATCTTCATCAAATATACATCCCCAAATTACATAAGTCTCAATGTCTGCGTAAGACTAGTTTAGTAGAATGGAAGGAAACATTTTGTTCCGCACAGTTGGTTCTCTTTACCACTCTACTCGTATATAAAATACAAACTGAGAGTTATGTAAGAGAAAGAGAGAGAGAGAGGGATTATTACCTCCTGACTCAGTCTCCGTTTTATTGTTTGTTGTTGTTGTTGGTTTGAGTATTCTGAACTTGTTCTCTTTCCGGTTGGAAGAATATTGACTTGCAATTTTGTCTGTTCTGAACTTCCTTGTAATAATAAGACATTATCCACTCAATACACACCCCCCACCCACACACACCACACACGTGTATTAAATGTGTTAGTGAGTATATACAGAATACACTTGTCTTTCTTCCTCATTTGTATAGTCCTACTTACTACTACTACCTACTACAGTCTAGTACAAACACAAAACACAATGTACTCTTTTCCCTAAATTGATCTTTTCATGATAACTTACTTATTTATACTTATTCCAAAGGAGAGTTTAAATGGGGCAAAAAATAACCTTCACGTCCTCCACGTTGTATTCGAGGAGGAGAAGGCCTAGATGGATTTACTTAATCTGACTCACAAGATTTAGGACGATTTTCAATTAAAATTGTCTAGAGACTCATTAGAAGGAGAGGGACTACCACATTGTACTAAATACTTATCTACATAAAGTGGTTGTATTATTTAATTGACTCTTATTACATCATACTTTCCTTCACCTGCATTTTGTAGTAATCTTCCTCCACTTTTTTCTTCTCATATTTTGTAAGATGCAATTAAGCAATATTTATTTGAGATTTTTTAAAATGTCCAACAGAGTTAGTTGGAATTAATATTTTTACATACAAGGTTTATTTACACCCGGAAAAGATTGTGTGGTAACTGTGGTACAGAAGAGCACAATCCATAAGTAATTTTGTGAGATGATCCCCAATTTTTTTATCTGTATCTCTCAAATGACACTCACATTTTTCTTTCATGTAGATCCGACGTCATGTTATTCATTGTGGATGGATTTTATTATCCCCCTTCATTTTTACCGTATCCTTTTCCAACTTCCTCCTAATAAACATTAATATACTTGTATAGATTCATTTTAGTATCCACCTGAAGGAAAGTCAGTCCAATGAATGAAATTGTTGATCACGACTCTTTATTCATTTGTTCTCTTAGTTGTGAAATGGCGTCCCAACCTTTTCTTCGTAGTAAAAAAGATTGATTCAATTGATATTGTTTAGAGGAGAGTAGGAAAAGGTAGAGTCTTCCTGCTCTGCCACTTGTTTTTTTAAAAAAATGGTAGTGGTCCAGTTTATCTCCAGTACTTTTAATTGATGTGCTGTACATGCAGTAAAATACTCTTAATAAGAAATGAGTTGAAGAAGGACTTGTTGTGGTCCATGTACTTTTGACATTGCTCATGCAAAATGTCCATTAAATAATTTATTATAACATGACTCTTTTCGGCTCCACACATTCCACCATTAAATAATGCGAAATGGAGATTTTGAGCTGATTTTTGCGTGCAAATCTTATATTGTACTTATATACTATAGTACCATGTTACAATTTATTATTCTCTCTTGAAAAAGTCAGTCAAGTTGTTGTCGTGCAACACACAGACACACATGAACTTTGTTTCTTCTAAAGTAGTCACGTGTAATTCTTTACATGTTAATTTCTGTAACCTTTCCTTTTTCCCCTGTGGAAAGTAAACGTGAACTTGTGATGACGAGTCATTGCAGCAACTCTGGAAAAAATCCTTCACACTTTTCCATTGAAACAAAACAGTCGTCCTTATTTATCAAAATTCTTATCAAAATATTTGATTCCTTTTAAACACGACATTCTTATACCATTCGCCTCCTCCCCCTCCTCCTCTCATTTTTAATACACGCTTTTCATGTCAATCAATATTTTTTGTGTCAACATTTTTAAATCCACTCTCACGACTTTCATTGTCTCGTCTTGAAATTTTGATAACAAGCATTTGTACGTCATCAATTGTCTCTTGGATTGACTCGACTCTTTACATTTACAAACCTATTTTTGCATGGGGAGGAAATGCAGCTGTGAGAAAAGTCTTCCTTCTTTTCTAGGGTTTTTTGTACACTACAAAAAACCTAAAAACGTGTGCTCGTGGACCATGGACAAAAATGATTAAGCAAAATTTTAATCAAATTAAAGCAATTAGAAAATTTTATATTCTGCATAGAAAAATCCTCATCTGTCATATTTTTAGTCGACTCTGTCTACACTTTGATCTTTTCTTGTACTCAAGAGTGTGTAAAAATACAAAATAATTTGTAAATGTAGGCCTAAATAATTACACTGCATGGGAGAGTGGATTTCCAGTTTGTAAGATTTTTAATCACAGTCTACATAACATTACGATGTGTGTGTGTGAAGGAGAGCCTCGCAATAGATATGACACATAATCCCTTTCAAAACAGAAAAAGTGATGGTGGCAGGACAGGACAGGGGACGAGGAAGAATGAGTGTTGACATGTTATGATGACAAGAATGAGTGAGTTTACACACGTTAAATCATGTTTCTTTACACGAAATTTGTCTCCTTCACTGTACAATACACACTGCAGTACAGTAACTCACCTCTTTGATGTTTAAATAAATAATTCCTAGCCATGACTTTAATTCTTCCATTGTGTGAGTGTGTGTGACCACACAAAGCTTTGATTTGGTGAGGAAGGAAATATAATAATAATGGATGACAATCATATATGTGGTAGAGAAACACGAACTGAGCCAATGACATTGGGCTCCCTAATCCCCTTGTACATTGAAAGCACACACATTTAGCGACATGACGACATGGTGACAGATTTAAAGGTCAGTTCCTGACTTTGCCATACATTTCTACAGGGGTAATCTTGTCATCATATTACAACAAAAAGCTTGGGTTTATACTTACGTAGCGTCACACGCCACTAACAACCACCATAGTTTACCTAATATTATCATGTTGGAATTTTAATTATATAATTTTCTGATTCAACGGTAAAACACCCATACTCTTGGCCACACACATATTGAGTGTCAGTGTGTTTATCTGGTGTTAGGGTAATGCTGATGGATAATAAAAATGTGTCATGCTTCACTGACTGCCCAATGGAATGAAACACACACATAAAAGGTTCAAGACTAAAGAAAAGGGAAAAAACAGACTCTTTTGGAAAATAAAGTCCTTGAGAAAATAAGCTTCTCTCTCTTCTACACACACAATGTCTTCTTTTTTCATGAATTTGTCATTTTGAGACTGTATTACTTATAGGGAACTACTCCAAAGTTGAGTAAAAGAAGGGAAGGAGGAAGAGAAACAGAGAGAGAGAGAGGAGATTACGGCTCAAAAATAAAAATTTTATAAAGTTATTTGTAAATGTAATTGCTAATGGATCCATGGGACTGTAAAGTGTAAAGACTGTGAGGAGAAAATCCTTCAAAACAGAGAGAACGAGAAAAAACTCAACCTTCCGTCATTCATAGTAATGAAGCGGAGCCACTTATTAAATGGTTAGTTGAGGGAAGGGGACAAAAAAGGATACAATTTGTATTATGTACATTAAATTTGCAATTTGCAATTGTCAGAGGAATCATAAATATCAGGAGTTTTGGGGCTCTTTTACATAAAATACACACAAACACAGACATACACACCTGTGACACAAACTGGAGCCATTCCCTTTCACGCAAATTTTTAATCTTCTAATGTAATGAGTATTGATTCTGTAAATGGATGGAATGACACTGTAACAGCTTAAATTGTACATTGTAAATTGTACAAATTGTATATTAAATAAGTAAGAGAGTTGTGTACTTTGCATATTTTCACTGTGTTTGGTGTCATGTCGGGGAGAAATGGTACAGAGTCTGTAAAATTTATTAAAAATGTGTGTGTGTGTTTGGAGGTCACAATTTTGTGAAATTTACTAGACACTGACCCAGTGTCATTGGGGATATGTCCGACTGTGGGAGACGGACAATGGGAGAAAAGAGGAGGAGGGGAATATGTTGGATGAAATATTTAATGAATTTTTGAGTGTCTCATGCGTACTTTATTTGTCTTTTTCAGATTATTTATGCAAACCTGAAGCGAACGTGTTTGAAATAGATTTCACCCGATTCAAAATCCGTGACATGGAGACAAATACCGTTCTTTTTGGTGAGATCCGTACTTACATTAAAATAATGAGGTCATCCTTTCTCTCATTTTCTCTCTTTTGTATGAATGATCGGATGACAAAAAAGTTTGACTACAAAAGAATATACAATGACATAATCATAATATGACCATTTGTTTGTTTTGCAGAAATTGCCAAGCCTGCAGGTATGAAAAATTTTAATAAAATACTTTTTCTTTTGACCTTACCTCCTGTCCTATCCTTTCCAGTACATAAATGAATGTTATAGCCTCCATTTAAAGTGGAAAATATTTGGGTAGTAGTTTTATGTTGGGGTTATCCAAATTCCAGTTTTCCTCGTAACCTTGTAACAAAAAGTGAAAGGAAAATTTACGAAAGGAGTACGGTACTTATGTATCTGTAATAGTAGAGTCATTAAAACTTGGACTAAAATAGATTTTTCGAGGAAATTCCACATTTCTCCTATATTACAGACTAACTTAACTATGTGTGTGTGCAACGGGAATGGATTCTAAATTAGAATTTCTAATGGACGAGACGGGGGTAAAATAAAGTGTCAATTTGATAGTTAATTTAGTATGGTCACTCTCTCGCTTTACTGTTCATCTCATTTCCCAATTAAATATCCAGTAGTTAGGTAACTCCAACTCCACCGTGTGCCCTAAACCTACTTTCCTAAGAAAACCTTACTTTCTTGGTAAATAAGACGATAAATTAAATAGAGGAAGAGATAGGATCACACACACATTTATTCTACTTCCTTTCGTCTTCCAAACTTCCAATCAATTAAATAATTCTTTTATTGGTTGGAATTAATAGACTTCTTTCCCAATTAAACGTACATACCTTCTTGTGTGGGTAAATGTAATGCAAAAGTACAAAAAAACATGCCCTACTCCAACTTAGCCCCATTTTCACAGTTTTTTGCAGGAAATTGCAATAATTATGAGAAAGAGGAAAAGTTGTCCATGGTCATTATGCTGTGTGACAGTCAGAAAGTGTACTAGTAGTGTAGCAACCACTGTTTTCAACCCACACATTAATACTTCACCACTGTGTATGTAAGACAGGGAAGAAGTGAATGGTTAGCTTGTAAAATGATTTTCGTTGGTGGGGAAAACATATTCATGGTCATTTGGAAAGCGGTTATTCCCTGGTGGTGTTGGGTGCATGAATGTCGGGAAAGTTAGGCTTGTGAGGGACTATTAGAACTTATGATTATTTGCATGTATCGATTTCCCATCAAACCATTGACTTGTATACATCAAAGAAAATTATTCTTCACTCCTTTTCCCTTGTCCATTCACTGTATCTCTTTGCACAGAGAGACTGTAGTACAGAGTCCGTATAGGAGTAATATAAACAGGGAGAAAGTGCCATGCTTTCACTACATGGAGAAAGTCTACCAATTGTATGTTTGATGTGTGTGTACTCTACAATTTTACTTGGCGTTCTTTCAAAACTATTAATTTATCCTGTCCTGATACTCCACTTCTTGTTTTGAGTCAAATGTATTCATATCCCAGAGCAGAATGAGGATTAAAAACGGGGGAATTGATAATGTCAGAGAGTATATACAGGGTAAATGTGTATGCTGTTGTGAGGAAATGCTCAACCGGAATTTTGTGTGTGTGTTTATAAACAGTGAAACTGGAGACTATAAATAATATGGGGAAATTTATTATTTGTAGATATCGGTGAAGCGTACGACAATAATGAAGACGTTGACCCAAATGCCGGTCGATTTGTGAGGTTTGTGCTATTCATTTCCTCCATTTAATTGTCAATGATCTACTTTGTAGTTGGGGAGAATGGATGAATTGAATATAATGTGGATTTTACAATAAAATGATTACAAATTATTTAATTATGTATTTTTGTACTTTGTAGGTACCAGTTCACTCCACAATTCCTACGTCTCAAAATTGTCGGAGCCACGTATGTATTTTAAAATAATTATTTAAATTTGTTTAAAATTCATCTCAACTATCGTAACATTAACATTATATTGTAGTTGTGTACAATTGTGTTTGATGTACTTTAAATTTGAACAGAGTGGAGTTCACAGTGGGGTCAAACCTTGTAGAGAATTTCCGTATGATTGAGAGACACTTTTTCCGGGACAAACTGTTAAAAACTTTTGACTTTGAGTTTGGTTTCTGTATCCCCCACTCTCGAAATACTTGTGAACACATTTACGAATTTCCACCCCTGTCCAAAGAACTCAGTAAGTTTCCTCCTTCTCTGTCTCTCTCTCTGAAATTTGTCAATTTTACAATGCATATGACTAATTTATGAATGATTCATACCAAACAGCAAATGAAATGATTGTCAGTCCATTCGAGACTCGGTCTGACTCCTTCTATTTTGTGGATGACAAAGTGAGTGCCACTGTGTTTTTCATTACATCATCACTTTATTTTGTAACTATAAATAAAAATGTAACGGCATCGTTTTATGGTTTTTTAGTTAATTATGCACAACAAGGGTAAGGGTCTAAAAATACACGAACAGTTATATGAAAAAAGTAGAGTATCTATTCTACTATCTATTTTATTCTATGTTTGGATTAAAAATAATTTTTGTATTTAATTATCCACACATAGCTGACTACGCCTACAATGGAGGACTATAATAAAAAAATAGAAGAGAGGAGTTGCAAAACAAGGGATAAAAAAAGGAAAAACATTGAATGGACAGTTCTCACAATCTGGATCAATCACGAATTCATTAAGTTATACGAAGAAATAAGAAAATGACTGTCTTTTTTGTCACTGAATAGTGAATGAAGGAGGAGAAGAGGAGAACTTGGGTCTTTACACATTATCTAATCTTCTTTTCCCAATCAAAGTCATCAGAAATAAGGGACGTTATTCAGCATGGACAAATCAATACGTTAACCTTTAATTAAATCCTGATACTATGTATATGGTAATTATATAATGATGTGCATACACGCTCTCACTTTACTTACTTGAGTACTTTACTAAATACTATTACTTATTACTACTATTTATCTAAAATACGTACTACTGTGCTGATGCAAGGGCAAAATGAAGCTGAATAATTTGTAAAAAAATATGTAATTATCACCAATCAATGATTGAAGATATCTACATTACAACATAGAGGAAAAACAATACACATTGTACACAACTATCGTAGATAGAAGATAATGCATCACAATTCTGACCCAATTTTTGTTCTCCGTATCTCCATCTCCATCGTTTTCTGCCGTTACTGTAGTACGCTGCATGCTATAAATGCAAGTAAGAACAATGAAAGTGGATGATGATCCAAATATTGTAGTCATTACTTATACAAGACTTAAGTATCTCTTTGTATACAATAATTCAACAAAGTATCGTAGGAATACTCACATTAACTTTAAGTATTCATGCTATTGATGTTGTACTGCAACTGACGAATAAATCCCAAAAATTGTGTAATATGATACTTATGAAGCAGCCACACTTTTTCATCAACTAAATTGTTATTTCTTGGGCGTTTGACACGCCATATATTTTTAAATATCATCACAAATACATATTATTATTAAGATATTAGTAAAACGGCAATCGATGTTGATGTTAATGGGTACAATTCCCTTGTACAATCATTCATATAGTACGTAAAATATACACACATACACGAACACACACACACATGGCACACGTTTTTCTACATTATAAGTGACGAGATTCCTTTTAGTCAATTTTTGCAAAAGTGTGAGTCTACTATTCCTTGGAAAAGCCTATTTTTGTCTACTCTACAAAAAGGAAGAACAAAAAGCTGTTGTATGATATGATCTTATAGTCTTATCGCGTGGCTCTCTAGAAGCTTCAAAGCAAATGTTTTAATGTGTAAAAATACATACCTAAATAATGTTGTCAAAAGTGTATTTAGGAGGACTTGGATAGGAATTGTCAGTGTCAGGGGAAAGAAAGATTTCTTTATATTCTCCCAAGTTCATCCTGTTTGTTGTTGAGAAAGTTGTGTACTTTAAATTGTTTTGCACAATACAAATTCAACAATAAATAATGTGTGTTACCCATATGTAATATTGATGTAGAATGTCCTGCAGGTCGATGGATTTCTCTGCAAAAGAAGGACACACACACACACATTGTACAATTATGTGATAGTGATGAATCAACAGTGCTGTAAAAGAGTTATTAAATCCTGTGTATGTAATAACGGACAACTCATCATTTGTATTTCATTATGTACTATCATATTTGCAATAAAAATCTTGACACACTGAACTAAAATTGGGTTTGCATTTTCTTGATAAGGAATAAACGTTCTATGGGGAGAAGGGAGACAAAGACTTTCTCCCTCATACAACAACATTTCTAGTTCCGAAGTCATTCCTTGCAATCCCCCGCCTAACTGACTCATTCAAATATTTTCCTGAATTTTCACTTGCACTTTCATTGAAGTTTTCATCATGAAAGTTTCATTCAATTTGAAATGAAGGAAAAGGACTGTGAGATGTATTATTGTAATTAGCAACTGTGGCCTTTAGATTTTTAACTGTATAGTTGTTGTTGTTGCTGGTTTATGACTAGTAAGTATTGGATAATAATAATTTTGTCACACGATGAAACCTGAAAATGTGTCTTCCGAAGGAGAAGGAACTGATTTGTGGAGAGACACTCCAGTTCGTCTCTTAGGATATGCTAATGAAGTGGTACAGTAACCTGTTTGCTACCTTTTTACTAGATTTATTCGTAAATTTGTTAATCCTTTCTTTTCAAAACAAATAGAGTTTTGTTACAAGTTGCAACTTACAACATTGCATCATTTTCCTTCATGTCATGTTTTTGCAGGGTGAGTCCTTCCGATCCATGGTACACGTTAATATTGTTCGGGCAAGCTATGCACTTGCATTTGGGTATTGCCTGGCTGACACTGCTGACAAGACTACAAAGATGAAGGTAGTTAAATTAAATTAAATTTTTAACTTCGGTGTTGATTGTTGTTGCTGACAATCATTGTCAACTGAACATTCTCATTGAATGGACTTGTTTTCATTTTATAGAGTAAAGGATCTCCCAATTGTGTCGTCGTGTTGACTGCCGTAGACACTTTGCTTTGGCAAACTTTGGCCTCGGTAAGCCATCCTCAATCTAAATAATAAATAGTTAATACACTCTGTAACAGTACACATTTCCTATTTCAATTTGTACTTGTACTAAATCTGTGAACATATATTTACGTGGCTCTATTGGTTTTTCATTATTATTCAGGTTGCCATTCCTGGCTATACTATTAATCGGTAAAATAATAATAACCCATTAAAACTTGTCAGCAGAAATTCATAAATTGCTTTCAGTGTGTTTCAGTACAGTAAGTATAATAAAATTTTTGTTTTTCTCCCTCTTTACAGAATATGTGCTCTCTCATTGTTTTTATTGAAAAATACAAAATTGACAACACCAGTTCAAAAGTGGACAACGACTGCCATAGGCCTCGGGACTATCCCATTCATTTACAAACCTATAGACAAACTGGTTGATTATATAATGGATATGTCGTTTCGTAAATATT
>WJFB01003461.1:0-13151 GCA_009870185.1 Pygmarrhopalites habei | reverse complement strand
TCCCTATTCAGGTTATTGTAGTCCTTGACGCACAGAGGAGAAAGGGAGGTAAATTCGCAAGTAATAATGTAAGACATCGACGCCGTTCAAGTCATATACGGTTTCTATCGGCAGTTCCATTTATCACAAACGTCGAAATAAATAAAAGTGGCGTCCAAGTCAATCATTTTTCTTGTTAGTTTACTTGTTCATCATTTCACATTAGTAGAGCAAATAAAATAATTTCCATAAAGGTTGTTCATTTAAATAAAGTAAGTAGCCTCTAGAAATCCACCCATATCATAGGAGAAATTACTTACCTCACAACTTGGACAATCTTCTATTTTGTCCATGTCTCCCAATGGCATCGAAGGTCCCACCTTTCTCTGATTATCCATGGATCGCTTTACTTCCAACTTGTCCAGCATTTCTCTGTCTGAAATTCAAAATCCCAATTATTAGTCCCGGAGAATTAATGATTTGTTAAGTAATTTTATTTTTACTGATCATTTAAATGTTTTTGATTACTGAAAGCTTTCGCCTTGTCTAGCACTTGGTGGATAATTGTCAGACTTTCTCTTGCAATTTCATGATTGGGATTCGAAGGGAATTCTAAAGAACCTGAACTCATGACGCTGTAAATTAATCCAGCCGACATGATTAATCCAATAACGATGTTCATCGTTCTTGAATAAAAAATTTGAAAAACTATTTGTTTTAAATATGATATTTTGACGAAACTTGACTGTCACAAAAGAGAGAAAATCTGTTGGGATGTTGTTAGTATGTAGAGCTAAATTAAACTACTCTCATTGATTATGGTTTGTTAATAGTGGATTTCATACCCATGTCAGTGGCGAAAGATGAATTTGGAAAAAGTGACGTCTCCACTTTAATCCATGTTAACCTACAGTCTGCAGTCTGATCCTTCATGTGTTGAAATTGACAAACTATGCGCAAGACTAGTGGATATTAAAACAGTTGATTTTTGTCATCAAATTATGAAAATGTTCAACATTTTTTGTAATTTCAATGATGATGAAAACAAATGAGGAAACAACACAGTCAATTTTTCCTATCTACAATGTCTCTCGCTTCAATTCCACACACACATACACACATTGCATTCTCTTTCATTTGGAATGGATAAAAATCTGATAAAAATATTATGTAATGTGACTCACAATGAATTCGACAAGGAAAGATGTAATTTTGTATTCGTCGTCCACTTTCTATCATCGTTACTTTTACACCCCAAAACTTATTGAAAATTTGAAAAACCGTGTAATTTATTGAAAATTTTTATTGTTTGTACTTTTGTGTTATCCATCGTGGAAGATTTCTTCGAATTACTTAGCAAATTTTCGAATTCATGATGAAGGTAATTGAGGTCTTGTGGATGCATTTCATCGTCACTCTGTGGTCCATCCATTTTGGTAGTGGCGTGTCCTTAATTCCAGGTAATCAGTTAATCATTTCAGGGAGTAGTATAGATGAAGGAAATACCTTGTGATTTTATACGGGGTTTGTCATAAGAAACCAATTTAAACAACATCCACGAGACAACAAACTCTCATTCGGAACTTTCCACATACATCTGCCACCTGGCTAGTCATAACGTGTGAGTGGCGTGGAAATAGAACAATTTTTGTAAACTCAATTTTGACATGCCAACTGCACCTATTTCCATCTTTAATGTTAAGAACCAGTTCCCAATTTCGCCAATTTCATTTCAAGTATTTTTCAAACATTACGAGGCTATTTTTCAAAACCGCTTAAATGATTTTTAAAATTTTAAAATGTCAAGAAATTTTCAATCGAAGGAATTTAAAATTTTACAGTGAGTCCAAAAATTAAATTTTCAGATGGAAATGATATGGATCGTAGTGAAGACTCGTGTCAACCCCTCGTCATTCATTCCGTGTATGGTTTCTCAGTCGAGCTATTTTTTGAAAATCCTCACAAAATGCAAACGAGGATCACACACCAACATTCCTCTACAGAAAGGATTACCCAAACCAGTTGCTTTGACATCGACCCCATGGAATTTTCCTACTCGTCAGATTTGATTCGGAGTAATAAGGTTCCAGAAAATCTGGCTATTGTTGTGACTTTTCCAACTTACAATCCCTATTATTCACCCGACTACCTAACTACTGGAGTAATCGGGATCCAACTGAAAGACTCAGTTTATCATTACTACCACTTTTTTTGTGAACCTAGTGGATTGACAAAAGGTGATTCTGAGGCAGTCTGCTGTCACTTGGAGAGTCTAACGTGCGAACCACCAGACAGTTGCTCTCCAATTGGTCCAAAATCGAATGCGCAAAATATTTAACAATTAATTAATGTAACTGACAAATGAGAATAATTAACAGAGAGCGTGGGTTTAAATACAAGTGTCTTAATACAAGGATAAATCAGTGAACAATTTAATATTATATTAGAAATAGCTTGAGCATATGCACGGGCATGTACACTACTGTTGTATTCATTTTTCTTGTCGAAATTTTTCAAATTTTTCAATTGTTCTACGACTCCGTTTAACTTGGGCCAACACAGTCATGAACAAGTGTGAATGGCGTTGAAGTTGAGCATTTGTGTGTTTTCTTGCCGATTGCTTTTCTAGAAAAAAAATATTCCAATAAAACATCATACGCAACTCTGCAAAATACAGAGTAAAATTCATTTTCAAAGTTCACTCATCAGAAAGAGGAAATGATGTTGATCACTCCTCCATGATTCTCTATTCTTTGAAAGTCTGATAATTTTTGGGTTCATTTTTATCCCAAAAAATTAAACGAATGGACAACTCTGGTGCATAGAAATTCTATGCACCATAAGCATTTCCCATTTTAACACCATTAGATGTAATTCGGATAACTACGAACGACATAGTAGACTAAATGGGAAGCCGAGTTGCCAAAAGGTTGAAATGTCGCAAGTTGGGTTGTCGGAAGTCGAGTTCTTAGAAGTTGAGTTGTCAGAAGTTGAAATGTCATGGAGCCCTCCAGCATTACCTACAAGGACTTTAGAACTTTGAACTCAAATTCCCTCGAATATTTTCTGTAGAGGTTAGAGGGATAGAGGGGAAAAAATTCCTTTACATTCTCATGCCAGGAAATTCCTTGCTTGGAATCCACCCATCGTAAGAAATTGTCGCCTTCTTTCCTTAAATTCACACAGAAAATTGAATCCTTGACTTCAGAAATAATTTTAAAAAGTAACTTCAAACTTCCATCCACAAATGGATCATCCTGATTCATTGTAATTTCTTTTCAAATATCCAGTCCTCCAATGAGGAATTCAATTTCGGACATTTTAAGCTACAATTATTACACGGATTTCTTTTTCTATCCATAGGATCAGCCAATTTAAAGGAACAATATCCAATTCAAGGGAATCAATGGAAGAGGATCGACGTTTCAACTGCTCTCTCTGCCCTTTCAAAACCACGCACAAAGGAAATCTCAACAAACACATTCGGTCTCACACTGGAGAACGACCCTTCAAGTGCCCCCACCCTGACTGTCAATACTCTACCGCCACATCCGATCACTTGAAGGTGCACCAAGTTGTACACACGGGAGAGAAAAAATTCAAATGATCCCTCTGTCTCAAATCATTCGGACTGAAAGGAAACTTGGACAGACACATGAAAACTCATGATGACTCAAAGCCCTTTCAGTGCTCCCTCTGTCCTTACAAAGCCAAAGAAAATGCCAGCATCAAAATTCACATGACCCGCGTCCACTCAGATGATAAACCCTTCCAATGTAATCTCTATTCCTTCAAAACAAAAACGAGATACCAACTGAATGGACATTTGAAGACGCACACTGGAGAGAAGTCCCATGTGTGTCCCCACTGCCCCTACACCTCCATCAAATCGGGTAGCTTGAAGGTTCACTTGAGGAGTCACACAAGAGAGAAACTTTACGCCTGTCAATTCTGCGACTACATGGCTGCTCAGTCTGGTGACTTGAGCAAACTCATTACTTATCGTCACACTGGCGAAAAATATTTCAACTGCAAATTCTGCGAATATTCTTGTGTCGGAAAGGACACTATAAGTCGACACATAAAAAGACACACTGGAGAGAAACCCTTCAAGTGTCCCCACTGCCCCTACTCCTCTGCACATATATCTGCCTTGACCTTTCACATCCTAGGTAAACATACCCGAGAGAATCTTTTGGAGTGTCCCCATTGCAAGTACACAACTGCCTACTCGAGTGCTCTGAATCAACATAGAAAAAGATGCCTGGAGAAGAATTGCAAGTACACAATTGTCTACCCAAATGCTCTGAATCAACATAGAAAAAGATGCCTGGAGAAGAATGGAAGGGAGGTCAGAAGAAGGCCAAGTAGGGATGTGAGTTATCCATGTCGATTGGAGGATTGTGGGTTTTCGAGTGGAGAGCTCAGAAAGTTGGCTAGACACAACGAAATTGTCCACAAAATCCCTTTTGTTCTGTTACGGAATGTTAATTAATTCATCAGATGAATTTCATCTCAAAGTGTCACGATGTTTGTCAGGTGAAGAATGAAAATTACTAATTGTTTGTGCAATGCAGAAAAAGCACAAAAATTTTTTTACTGAAAATATAATTAGGTACATTTTGATGGCATGAATTATGGTAGGATTACATCAGAATCTTTAATTCCGAAAATGCTTAGCCTCAACGCCGATCATCAGAAATATGCGTACAGCGGATTGTCTTGTAGTCCAGTAAAGGCCACACTGATCGCATTTTTGGCCTGTCATTAGTTTGAAGAAACTAAATGCATAATATTGTACAAAGAATTTTAATTTAAATAAATATGGATATCATTTTGACTTCCAATTTTGTGTACCTCTTTCCTGAATATGTTCAACTCTCGACAATAATTATTCACAAGATCTTGGGATCCTCTTTGGACTCTCTCCTCCTCTAAACGTTTTTAAAAATCCAAATCAAAGTTAATTAATTTTCCATGCTGCTCTATGTCAACTTAATCCACCTTTTCCATCAATGGATTCTAACGGATTCTGTAGTTGCATAATGTCTCGTTGTTAGCAGTGCATTTAATATTGACTGTCATTAATAAGATTATTATGTCATAAGTAAGAGAGAACAAGAAATACAATTCCATGTTTTGATTATTTGTGAACCCGTAGAATCAGAGCTAATGAAGTGAAAATAAAAACTAAACTAAACTAATGAACAAAATCAATTTCATGAATTTGAAACCTCTTTCAGTTACATCTTTCAGATTCTTAATTTTAATACTGTGATGATTAGTAGGCAGAAAATAAAGTGCAGAATAATCTGTGTTGTGCGAGGGAGAAGTGATATCCAGGGCATGTCAACATATTTTTTTGTAATATTACCCAAGCGAAGTAAAATACCAAAATGCTTAATCATTGGACAAAGACACACACAGCCAACGTTCTCGACACTCAAGCAAAATCTCCAAGATCAAATGACGGAGACAGGAAACTTGAACATGTCAACAACTCTCATGAGGACACTACACTCACTTTACACTTCATTATTAAATTCCTTTTTCAAATCAATTCAGTTTGTCTGCACAACAATTGGTTGAATTTTGATATCAACTAAACCCAGTCATACAAGAGGAGTACCTACTTTAATGTACAAAGCATTCTGCGGCATTGAAGTTGGCGATTGGCGTTCAAGTCAAACAATTTTTAATAAATTTTAAAGACCAGAGACTTCCGTTCCCTCGTCAGTGAAAGTAATTCTAATTATTATTTCCAAAGTCCAGAATGAATCTGACAATCCGACAGACCACAACAAGGACACACGCTATTTCAATAATTTTTATTCTGGGTCAATCAAAGAAAACATTTCATGATCGTACACGGTAATTAATTCAATTCAAATTAATCTTTTTTCATTAATTATTTTATTAAATGTGCACAATTTCTTGTATAATTTTCCTTGTCAGATGGCCTGTGAGAACCACGTGGGATGTCAAAATTGTACCAGCAACAACTGTCTCTTTGGAATTGCGGACTCACAAGAATTTTATTGTGTCAAAACGGGACTTGACTTTACTAATCCCGTCAGTTTCATTTACTCCCATCCAGACTCTTGCCCGGAACTTGACATTTTTCCTTGGTCAACTCCACCGACACCAGAAGAATTCGAGCTTGGAGAATCCTCAGCTTTGATTTGTGAGCAATAAATCTACTATGTACTATAAATGCTAGTTATATAGCCCTGTACAGTGTCATTGACATTATTTGTTAAAATAATTGTTTAGACTATTCAGGCATCATTTCCTGTCTCTTCCTCCTCTCCATTGTATTACTTGTGAAGTGTTACATTGACCAGAAAATCCACTGGAAATTCCAGAGAATTATTATTCTCTTCAATCGTTCCAGCAACTATGATGACCATTTGTATACTTTTGCGTGTGGAAAGATGGTTTCGGGATGGCCCAGAATGGTGCAATGGTACATTAAGAGAAGAATCAAGAAGGAATTGTCACTCCATCTCAATTTGACTGCTCTTCATTTCCATCCCATGAATTCCGTGACAGAAACAAGGTCGGACGTAAAGAATGGTTCTTCCCAATTTCCTCTGAAGCAGGACTTTCATTTTTGTCCAGAGAGAGAGACGGAGACACAAGAAATTAATATCAATTTTGATTCACGGCCAAACTCCCTCACGTCCTCTTCTATTCATGATTTCGCTTCTCGGATTTGTCAGTACAACAATTAAAATATTTTAATGGGAGGGGAAGAAATAGAACTGTTTCTAAAACTGAAATATTTTTAAATAAAAATTTTCTGAAGTGTAGATTTAAAAAATCAACTTATTATATTTATCAGTGATTTAATTTTTGTAAAAAACTTAAGAGAATGTGGTGGGAAAAGAATTTGACTTTTGTAGAAAATTGTAAATATTTTGAAATGGTTCATTTCAAAGCGGAAATGTTTTAAATAGTGGCGGAATAAAAATTTAAAATGAGATTTTAATATAGTAATTTTATTGATCAACTATTATTTGGTTCTTAGTCTCACAATTTAGGAAATATTGGAATATTGACTCCTGAAATTATTTTTGGAAGTGGAAATAATTAAAACAAAAATTGAGATACTCATCTGCAAAATTCACATGTCTCGACGCCGCTTATTACTTTTCCCTCGGTTTCGACACATGAAGAAATGTAGGTGGAAAGTCGGAATCGTTTTTGTATAAACTCTCTAACATTTGGATATTGGTCAAAGAGTCATGTCATTTTATGAACATTATTGCGATTCTATTCCCTGTCCAATGTCATCCATTCCGACTAAATTCCAAAGATTCGTCTTTTGTCGTCTCAAAGTCTCTTTATTCTCCAGCCAGTCCAAAGGTCAATAAAAGGTGCTCAAGCGAAAACAGACCAGCCGACAACAGATAAAAATACACAAGCTCAATTATATCAATAAACCTACATTGTACCATATGTGCTTAACGGCGATTAATACGAAGGTGAGGAGAAATAGAGCCAGTCATGGGATTCAGATGACCTTGTGTCAGCCAACCAGATGCTCCCATATCCATCCAATTCACTCCCAAGCACACACACAATTTTGTGAATTGTTGAACAACAAAACACACTTGCCACTCATCTCCGTGTCAGAGCCTTCCATAATTTATTGTGTCACACACACAACAGACTGCAACTCCAAGTCTGTTCAAAATGTGGGGAAGAGGAATAGGGATATCTGGACGATTTCAGAATTTAGTGGGTTCTAATAAACGTGCCACTAATGGATTCGTAGTCAATTTTAAATGGAGTTTGTGTCCAGTCCAAAATCATAGAAGTTATACAGTGACAGGAGAAGGTGCTCAAGATGAAAGTTTGTGGGTGAGGTCACCTTTCCCGGATATCCAACCGATTGTCGGGAAAACAGTGCCCGAATATCTGTGGGCTGAGGCACTTCAATGGGAAGATGCCACGGCTTACGTACGTTCAATCGAAATTATATTCTGAATTTTAATTTTAAAAAATCAAATTATTTAATAAATAATATTTATTTAAATATTTTAAACGGACATTTCAAATGGTAAATTAGAAATTTTGAAACTGTTTCAAAATTACCTGATATCTCATTTAGGTTCAAAAATGTTAATAAAGTTTTTTAAAATGATGTACAAAAAACTACGAAAGTAGGAAATCTTTTTAAAAAATTGCTAAACTTTGACGCCAGTCAAAATTACAGCTGAAGTTTTTGTGATATTCTAGATATTTAGGAGAGGAAGTTATTGTGGTCTTTTATTGAAATGATTTTGATTTGATTTCATAAAATTAGCCGATGAATCATCAGTGATGGTTATACTAGCGAACAACTTTACAGTGACCTTTTACCAAAATCGGCAAAATCAATTTTTTTCTTGAAATTCTAGACATGTGGGGTCACTGGCCGGCAGTACACGTTCAACCAAGTTTATCGTCACAGTCGAGGTTTTGCTGCAGCTCTCATCAAGGCTGGTGTCCAACGAGGACAAGTCCTCAGCCTCGTCCTTCCAAATCTTCCAGAGGTAAAATTTCCCTTCAATAATTAAAAGAATTCACAAAAGAATTCCATTGAAAACTTTTATATATTTAGTATCCAATATCCCTCCTCGGCTCGTGGGAAGCTGGACTCGTTGTCTCGACAATCAACCCGGGTTACACGCCACATGAAATAACTCGTCAAATCGTTTCATCAGACACTCAGTATGTAGTCACTGTGGACCAGTACCTTCCTTCTGTTCTCAAAGCCAAAGAATCCTGTCCAAACCTCAAACTCATAATCGTTTTGGACTTGTCGGGTCAACCTCCTCAAGGTTGCCTGTCCTTCTTCGAGATGATCAAAGCGGATCCTAAGGGTTTTGATTTTCTCAAGGGCTCTGAGATTGACTCTAGTACAACATGTCTGATGCCATACAGCAGTGGAACTACGGGACCTCCGAAGGGCGTCGAATTGACTCACCAGAATTTAACAACCAAGTAAAAAAATAACTAATTGAATTTGAAAGCTCCTTGTTCAAAGAATGGACAAGAAAAATTGTCTGGTCGTATTTAATAAAGGCCATAATCAAATGAAGTATTAAAGGTGGTATCTTTGAATTCACAGTGTTGAGCAGTACGTCCAACCAGGATTTGTGACACTCAAGTCAATGAAAGAGAACAACGGAGAGTCCGAGAGAATGATTGGACTTGTCCCTTACTTTCACATCTCAGGAATGCACAGATTCAACTTGGTATCTCTTCACAGAGGTTGTCATACTCTGACTCTTCCCAAATTTGAACCCAAGTCTTATGTGCAGGCTATAAAGACTCATCGACCCACACTTCTCAGCCTAGTACCTCCTCTCCTCAATTTTGTGGTTCAGTCTCAGAATTTGGAGGCAAAGGATTTTGAGTCGATTAAGACGGTCGTTGCAGGGACAGCTCCAGTGGGACCAGCTCTAATTAATAAATTACTACAGAAGGTGGGGAAGTACATATTTTTTCAGGAGGCTTACGGGGCAACGGAATTCAGGTGGGATTTTTGACACTATTTTTTTCTACAGTTGACCTTAAATTTTCTGTCAGTCATGGTGACATTAATTGTCAAGGTCAGTGATAATAAATTGGTCACATGTGTCAATGAGTTTTCGTACATTTTGTTGCTGGACTTCGACGCCATTTGCTTGTTTTCAGGGGTTCAAAATTTTTCTCATGTCTTGATTCCATTCGAACGGCGTCGAAGTTTAACCATTTTTAAATAGCCAATGTCTAATTGTGTTCTTGTTTCCTGTAGTCCCATGGCCCTCATGCTGAATCCCAGTTCCAAAAATACGAAAATCGGGTCTTGTGGGACACCCATTCCGTAGTACAGTGTGCAAGGTCATTGACATCCAAACGGGGAAAGTTTTGGGGCCAAATGAACGTGGAGAGCTTTGCATGAAGGGACCACAGGTTAATCTATTTTTTAAAAACAATATTTAATTTAATGATTGAAATTATCGAAAGTATTCACGGTTGTGCATCTCCTTTTAGATGATGAAGGGCTACTACAAAAACGAAAAGGCCACAGCCGAGACGATAGACAGGGACGGATGGCTACACACGGGAGACATTGCATACTACGATGATGACAAACATTTTTACATTGTAGACCGTCTCAAGGAATTAATCAAGGTTAAGGGATTCCAAGTACCCCCGGCTGAATTAGAAGATCTCTTGAGAGAACACGAGGGAGTGGCGGATGTAGCAGTGATTGGAATCCCGGATGAAAAAGCGGGAGAACTCCCGAGAGCGTACATCGTTCCGAAAAGGGAAGGACTGACGGCGGAGGAAATTAATGAATTTCTGAAGGACAAAGTGATTGCGTACAAACAGTTGAAGGGTGGAATTGAATTTTTGGATTTGATTCCCAAAGCACCAACTGGGAAAATTTTGAGAAGGGAATTACTTGCTAAATACAAAAGTGTTAGGGGACTTTAAATTAAATCATTTTGATGTTCTAAATTTTAATTTTCACTTTTATTGTATGAGAAAAGTTAATTTAAAATTTAAATAATAAAATTACCATTGGTACAACAGCCTAGAGGAAGTGGAAGCTAAGTTTTGTTAGAGCCAAATTCACGGAGAACTTGACTGAGTGGCGTCCAAGTTGAACAAATAATTAGAGACTGTTCATTGCACTTACATTTCATAAGTACATTTGACATAACCGCATTATAAAATTGTTTTAAAGCTGGGAAAATTTAAAATTAAAATAATTTTTTGATTAATGTCTGAACAAAATGTTTCCTGGGAATTCTTCTTTGATCCAAAATCAGTTTTGACAAAAACGAAATGTGGAAAACAGACGGGGAAAAATGAATGCACAAATGTTGGACTTTGACGCCGTTCAGTAAGTCTGTGACACTACGTAGACGAGTATGCTATAATAGGCCGCCGATGCAGAAAAATTCCGTGTTTTTCAAATGACATGTTTATCTAATTTTAAATTGCAATTAACGGGGATGCACCTAATCTCAACTCACACACACACACGTATAAAGTTTGCGGGCACGCACGGCATTGGTGGAGAGGGACACAATGTTTTCACAACAAAATCCTTGCAAAATAATTTAAACTTTAATTAATCCTCACAATTTGGAGGCAGGACTCGTCACCCAGCAAACCAACATTATCGGACCGTTGACGGTATATGATCGGCAAGTTAAACGGGGGATAGGTGTGGTGTCGCGCGGGTTTCCAACGGTCCGCTTTTCCTGCCGATCATCTGCCAACCTCCCTGCCGCTTTTATCCCGATCGTATGTGTATATATATATATATATATATGCTTTTAAATGATGTAATTGTACAAAAAACATTTTGTCAATGACATTTATTAGCTTCCATTATGCTATGAAGATACGACAATGTACATAATTTAAGATTCGAGACTAAAAACGTACATATTTACATTGTCAAACACAAAATCACATTTTCAAAGTAATAATAATGTTTGACTTTAAAATACTTTTAAAAAATATACGATATGAGTTTGAGTCATTTAATATCATATTTAACAAAATTAATCACTGTTTTAGATTGCTGTTGTTGAGTGTGTGCTTTTGAGAAATACCTATAATTATTCTGATGGTGATATTAGGTGAGTCAAAGCCAAAGTCACATCGTATATTTTTAAAAACTTTTTTCAAAATCAAAAGTTGCCATTACTTTGAGACTGATTTAATGCTTGACAATTCCAAAACACAGGATGCGACTTTTGTTTTGATTTAATATCATCACCAGAATGATTATAGCAATTTCTTAAGCAGACACACACACAATTGAGAACTATTCACATTATTTTTACACAGGACGTTAGAACACACACCTTTTGTTACAAAAGTTTTTAGAACTTAGGACATGGGATCTGTTGAGAAGCATCCAAAACGATGGTAGTAGCTCCACTGAATTTTCAGAAAATTCAACAACAATCGAATAATTTGACTCGTCCATGTGGATTCCAAATATATCGTAAACAATTTTAACGAAAGAAGGAGTCTATACACACACACAAGGTATGATGTGAAGACTACTATGGAAAATTGTCTTGGACTTTACAATACACTCAATTAACAACTCTGATTTAATGTGAAAAATGTAATCGAGAGAATAATTTATTTTTTGGAAAAATGTAAAGTTACGTTGCGGTCAGCTTAGTCTCGCACTTGCCGGGATAAATGGCAGTATTTATGCTCTCCTACCTTTGAACGTGACCAAGATACATGGATAAGAAGCAGATAAATTTACTCCCTTGCGAAAATCTTGAATTTTTGCACCGCGTAGACGAGTCGCTAAGCTCGATCAGCACTATCACCTCCTTCACCTCGTCCAATATTTACCATCTATTTGCAACTTTATTTTTCTTCTGTATTTTTAATTACAATTAGCCATGCCAGGCACGTGTTTTCTAGTAGGTTGTAAGACAGGGTACAGAAGTATACCAGGTCACGTATTTCAGTGCCCAAAGGACCCCGAAGTGCAACGTGAGTGGATAAAGAATATTCCTAGGTTTTGTGACAAAAACTTTCACATTAACAAGGCTGTTCTCTGTTCCCTTCATTTTCAAGATGAGTTACTTATTAAAGAAACTATTGTGGAGTATAATGGTGTTGTGATGGCTCGAGAACCCCGTAAACAATGGGCATTGAAACCTGGTGCTATTCCTACTATATTTAGTAATGAACATATTCCTAAGTATTATAACAAAAGAGTTGTCAAAAGGAAGGCTCCAAAAGAATGTGTAACACCCGTACAAAGGAAGAAGAAACTTGAAGTAGAAACTGACAAAGATAATGATGATCTTGTCCTGGATGTGCCTGTAAATGAGAATACATTTTTTACAATTAAAAAAGACATTTCTGTTCTCACTCTCCCTTCAGCATACTGGATGGTCAGATTTAACGAGGATCCACAATATCCATTGCTGACAATAATACAATTTCAAAATAGTGATTCATCTCATCCAAACAATACTGCCCGAGTAGAAATTTTGAATGGCAGACTCTTAGCATTTCACCGAAATCACTGGCATATGCTTGGCATTGGCAGAAGTTTGTCAACCATTCCTTTGCCGTGCAACCTTTTTTTCACAATAATTGGCCAAAGGATGGGAATTGTAGTTAGCCGTTGTATAGACTAG
>WJFB01003460.1:0-13152 GCA_009870185.1 Pygmarrhopalites habei | reverse complement strand
CTTTACTCAATGAATTTTTTCCTATGACAAATATTTATTATTTATTTATTTTTTATTTTTTATGCTTATATAGATGAGAAATCATCCCTAATGACGAGTTCACAATAGAGTTACTAATATTAAAAAATGGTTTACTGGTTGTGTTCAAATTTTGTCCAGGTTTCAAACATGGTTGCTTTATTGGTTTCAAAGTTATCTTTCTAGTTGTATTGAAAGATTGCTTTTGAGTTGTATTTAAATACGTTTCGTCAGTGATATCGAGAGACGGTTTTTCACTAGTTTTCAAAAATGGTGGTTTAGTAGAAGTTGAAGGTTGTCTCCCTGTTGTATCTATTGATGGTTGAACAGTAGTTGTAACTGACGAATGAGCAGTGGAATTATTAGTGGAATTGTCACCAGGTTTCAGACATGGTTTCTTTGTTGGTTTCGATGTTGGTTTTGACTGCGGTTTAGTTACATTTGAAGATAATTCTACGGTGGTATTCAGAGACTGTCGTTGAGTAGAAATTGAAAGTTGTTTCTCAGTTGCATTCAAGGACGGTGTTTGAATAGTATTTGAAGACGCACTTTCCGAAGTTTCCTTTAAAGATGCTTTGTTTTCAATCTCGGGTGCCATCCGGCCGTCTTTCAATGACTGCGCTTTAATTTCCTTTCTTGGCAATCTTTTCCTGATACATTTTCCTGGCCAGATATATCCATGCTTCGTCTTAAATCCTGTGTCCAATAATTATAGTGGACATTGAATACACGTTTAGGATTATTTAAACTCGAGTGTACTGTAATAATTACACAATTATTGTGTGACTTACTATATCCCTTTGTAACATTGCAGGTTAATCCCGTCACACAAGGAATGAGTCTCTTGAAACACCTGAGAACACAAAGACATTTGACTATATTTTTCTCATCCTCAAAAAGATTTTCGTGCAGTAATTTTAAAAATTGAAAGACTCACAGTTGTTCTTTGGGTACCCTGCACTGACCCTTTTCTTTCTCCCCGTCTTCGTACACTCCTTTAATGTCTTTTTGTTCATATGGCGAATATCTTGAAGTGGGGTCCCATACCAGGTTCATCTTGGGATCACACTGACATGTCCTTGTCCCCGAGTCACAGAGTAAATATCGGATTGGACTACACACGCGATCCTTTGATGATTTCCTGTTGGGATCGCATTCTTTTCCGAATGCCAAATATTTATTTTTCTTTTCTTGGTGGTCGGGGATTTCATTGATGGGAGGGAGATTTCCTTCATTTAATGGATCCTCCTCCTCATCACCAAATTCCTCAGAGCCCGTCTCTCCGTCGTTCTTGTGAACGAGGAGGAGGGTGAGTAAGGAGATGAGGACGATGAAGTCGGCATGGAGGAACCTCATCAATTAAAACTTGGGGGATAAATTTGGAGTCTCACAAGAAAGGGACACTAAATAAAGGGTTTGTTGTGAGCACACACCATCCCACAATGTAACAATACTTCGTTAAACATACACTAGCCATTATAATCGAGTGGTCATAAAATTCCATGATAGACACTACGAATTGTCCTGTCTCGTCAACGTTTATGAATGGGAAATGATCAGAGGAAATGAACTGTCGAGTCTTGATCAAAATCCTTGAAGAGTGTTTTAATTTTTAAAAAAAATTTCGACATGGAACAATTTTCTTCTGTCGTTGTCAAAATAACAATTAAATGAGATATAAAGTTAAACAGAAATGAGGGTTTGTTTCTTGTATTCAGCCATGAGGACCCTTCTCAAAATTTTCCCTGAAGGGGTTTTGGGAATACTTTCCACAAATTCGATGCCCCCTTTCAATTGTTTGTACGTGGCAATTCGACCCTGAAGATAGAAATTGATTTGGTCCGCAGTGAGTCCTTGTCCCTTCCGAACAATGTATGCCCTGGGTAATTCACCAGATTTCTCATCCGGGATTCCAATCACAGCCACATCATCAACTTGTTCATGTTCCCTCAGTATATTTTCCAATTCGGATGGAGACACTTGAAAACCCTTGACTTTGATCAACTCCTTGATTCTGTCGACAATATAAAAATGATTATCTTCATCGTAGTAACAAATGTCTCCCGTGTGGAGCCATCCATCAGAATCAATGATTTCTGCTGTAGCTTCTTCATTCTTGAAATAACCTTTCATGACCTGAGGACCTTTGATACACAATTCTCCATTCTCGTTCGGGCCCAACGATTTCCCTGTTTGGTAGTCAATAATTTTACAAAGGGTACTCGGGAGGGGAGTACCGAAGGAACCAATCTTTGAATTATTTATCCCATGAGTGATGACATGAGTGATGGGTGACAATTCTGTCATCCCATAACCTTCCTGATAAAATATTTCATGGTTTGTCTTTGTCAAAAATTTATTGATGAGGGTAAGACCACTCACAGCAGCTCCCACAGAGATCCTCCGAAGGGACGCCAAGTCTTCCTTTACAAGATCAGGGGACTGGGCAAGGAATGCAACGAGTGGAGGGACAAGTCTCATACTTGTCGGTTGATGGTGTCGAAGAGCCTGGATGAATTTAGTGGGTTCAAATCGGGCGAGACAAAGAACAAAATGTCCTTCATAGACTCCGTGAAGGGCGATGGCAAGGCCGTAGACGTGAAAGAATGGAAGGACTGCAATAGTCCTTTCTGCACAACTGAAAGTAAAAGTCATTCCATTTGCAACCCCTGGTTCAAGAAATTGTTGAGTGTTAGCGATGAGGTTGGCATGGGTCAATTCGACTCCTTTCGGTGGACCGGTTGTTCCACTAGAGTAGGGTAGGAGAGCAGTCGTTCTGAAAGGGTCAATGTCTTGACCGGTTAGGAAGTTAAAATTAGCAGTGTCTTCATTGATCATATCGAAGAATGGGAGATGTTCTCCTGGAGTTGAGCCCACAACAATGATCGACTGGAGACGACGACATGATTGTTGAGCTTTGATGACGGCTGGGAGGAATTGTTCCGAGGTCACGACGTACTGAGCTTCGGCATTTGTCAGTTGTCTTATTATCTCATCTGAAGGAACGCGGAATACAATTAAAAAGACGGTAGATTTTTTATACTGAAGTCAGAAAGAATCAATGTAAATATTTTTTACCAGATGTGTAAGAAGGATTGACTGTAGAGACGATGCAACCCGCGTCCCAAGCTCCGAAAAGTGCTGTATTGTAAAAGTACAATCAGTTGACATGATGTAAGTCCCTATTTGCAATTTCGATTGTAGACACAAGATCAAAATCCTACCTACCGATGGGATATTCGGGAATGTTGGGGAGGATGAGGCCCATGACATCTCCAACTTGGATCCCAAGTTTGATGAGACTCGCTGCAAAACCCTGGCTGTAAGCGTACACTTCGGAGTAAGTGTACTTCCTCCCTGTCACCCCACATTCCTTGGTGAAAAACATGAAAAAACATTCTTCAACATTTCACATTATATTCTTCAAAATGAATTCACAATTATCAAGTAGTTTAATGGGTCAGTACAAAGGCCATTGCATCTCCCCACTGAAGTGCCTTCTCCCACAAGAATTCTGTGATTGTCTTGCCCTCCACTCTCTGGATGTCTGGACATGGTGACCGAACACATCCAGGCTCATCCTGTGTCATTTTGATCCTGGACTTGGATGCTTCTTAAAAACAGATCCAATTAATTCATCGGCACAGTACATCCGCTCACTCACTCAGAACCCGAATTAAGTTGACAACTTTTACTTTCACTTGACATCCTCACCAAACGGAGTTAGTGAACTAATTGAGAAAGGGAAAATTTTTACAAAAATTTGAGAGGAAAAGATCTAAAGTTTTAATGACAGGATACTCCTGGGGAAAAGTAGTACAAAATGAAAGGAAAAGTGTTCTTATTTTGAATAAGACAATTAACAATGGAGCATTGTTTGTGTGTCACTGGAATTATGTACATATATGATCACAAGTTGTCATTCACATACCTTCTGCTTTTCCAGCTTGACAAAATTTAATTTGTTTTTAGTCAATGAGTTGCAATTTATTTGATGACAGAAAATAACCCATTCCTTTTTTGACACACTCACCTTTTAATTACGATTGATTTTATAGTCTAAATCATAAGGCTTGAAAATGGACAATGTCCATTTAATGAGTCACATTTCCTAGTGACATAAATACATTGTTTGAATCCAGTTACTCTTTGACCTGCTGGGTCGTACATTTATGCTTTTACTGCTTACCTATTCAACTTACTCAGTTAATGCAAATCTACATAAAATAAAAATGCCGAAATGATTACACACTCACAATTATGACAGTTTTATCTCACTATTTTTTATCAGGAGTCATGCATAACGAGATGAGGCTTATAAATTATCAGGATCTGAGTATTCCAATGTCTCTCCCTCTCATTCCATTCTCTGCTCTCCCACAGTCAGAAAGATATCCATTGTGACTATGCAGAGTAAAGTACATACCAATGTAATTTTGTAAACGAAAAATAAGTTGAAAAAGTAATTTGAAATGAGTGATTCGGAAGACAGTGATGAAGATCTGGTGTCGACCATCAGATCCGCCATCCCAGTCCGACCACCCTCCGCGGAGGACTGTAGTGGGAAAAGAATTATCCCAGGGTCTCTGATCAAAACTCTGAGTATGAGTTTTATCAAGAAAAGTCTTCCTCCAACAGCCACAGAGGCAGAGGCAGCCAGACTGGCGGACAAACGGGCCATCGTCCATGATATCACTCCGGACAAGATTTACGTCGAGATTGTCGGAGGAAATGTTGTCAGCTTTCTAAGTCCCACTGCTGTCGTCCTTCATGACGAAGGACAAGCTGTGATCCTGGGAGATGAGACGGAAGGTCGGATTGGGTCCTTCGTTCAAATTGTGGTTAGTGAAGAGGAGGCGGAAGAATGGGTTCCGAACAAAAGGGACACCTGTGGACGAACCGGGAGAATCGTTCGAGTAAAAGATGATGGCCGTCAAATTCTGGTTCAATTTGCCTGGGGCTCAACCTTTACCTTTGAACCCTCTGACCTCCACCAGAGTGACCAAAGTATGGCTTTCTCAAATTCTTATATTGTGTTTTTGATAATCCATTTTGAAGTTGACGATGTGTTGTCAAATTTGTAGCACAGGTCGAGACAAAGGACTCTTCCGATCCACCCGGATGGCTCAAAGCTGGTCAACTTGTCCACTTGACTGATTTTCAAGAAGAATTTTTGAGAACTCAAAGGAAAAATCGACTCCCGGCTGAACCTTCTCATGCCGCCATTCTTGGTGGGTATTTTGTCGTCAAAAAAATTTACATCCGGGCATTCTCATCTTCCAAAGCTGTTCAAGTGTCCAACCGTGGTTGTGATTACATTGTCAATTCCGAAGTTTTGACCCTGATTGACTCTGTAGAAGATAGGGAGGGGAAGAAAATCCGGGTTGGGGACAAGGTCAAAGTCCATTCAAATTTGAAAGAGGTCAAGGGTTTACAGTTGACATCTTTTGGAGGTTGGGAAGAGAGTATGGAAAATTATTTGGGAATTGTCGGACTTGTCATGAAATTGGGAGTTCCTCGAGATCGTCATCAGTCAAAAGAAGGGGTCAGGGACAAGGAGGAACAATGTGTGTGTATCAAAGTCAAATTTTATGATGGGTCTTCGTTCTACTTCAATCCAGACGTTGTGACTCTTCAGAAGGAACAACTTGGAGAGATGTTCCCTCAGAGAATATTACCTTGGGAAGGGACGATCCAAAATACGGCCATTATAGGTAAAGGTCAAATCAATATGCACAACAAAAATGACCCTAAGTTTTTTTAAAAAAATAATTGTGTTTTTGGTAAAGACCTTCCAAAGTCGGAGACGCTGGAAATGATTGACAGTCAAGATCTGGAGTGCTTTGAAGTCCTTGGCCAGGGAGCCTTTGGTTGCGTTGTTAGAGGGACTTGGCGTCATAAAAACGGACAAAGACATCGGGTGGCTGTCAAAAAAATTAAACTGGAGAATGTCAAGGCTGAAGCAATTTTGAAAGAAGCCAACATTCAATTGTAAATTTTTTTTGAATGGAAATTTTTTCAAAAGAGTACCAAATATTTTGCATGATTTCGATTGACTTGACTTTTCTCTCCAGTTCCTTGGATCATCCGAATATTGTAAAATTGTATGGGATTCATCAGGTGACCGTTGGGATTAGAGAACTTTGGATGGTCATGAATTTGATTAATGGAGATGACCTTTTCTCACTCATTTTCAAGGATCCTCAACCACACAATGTGAGAATCAAAACACATTCTTTTAATTTTCAAAGTCTACAGTCTGTATTTTTGAATTTTTTTAAATCCATATTTTTTCAGAAGATGACCTTTGAGAGGAAAGTGAAGTTGTGTCAGGATATGTGTAGTGCCATCAGTTACATTCACAGCCGTAGATATTTACACTGTGACATCAAACCTCAAAATATGATGGTACATAGAAATTAACAGTGCTTTAAATGTTTTTTCAAAAACTTGGAGAGGCAATTTGACCGATTCACACTTTTTCTTGTAGATTGACAAGAATTCTGGGATTCTGTACGTATGTGACTTTGGAATTACCAGGTTTTTAGGCGACATTGATGCATTTATGACGAGGGCGACCCAGTACACGGGCGGAATTTCGGGAACGTGAGTGTAGAATAAAAACATTTCAGTTCCATTTTCTGCCACAGAAATTCTGTGTACAAGAGAAAATAAATATGGACTGGCAGGGAGGAAAATTGTCAAAATTAATTTTTATGCATGAATTACTTTCAGCCTGGCCTACATTCCTCCCGAGTGGTAAGACTGTTTAAAACTGTAAATTGATAGATTTTTTTGTTGAGAAATCAAAAATATCATTGCAAAGTATATCTATTGTTTTCACAACACTGTTTTTTAGTTTCAAACAAGATCCAGTAACGGATAAATACAAAAGACCAACCACTGCATCAGACGTATGGGCCATAGGAGTAGTCATATACGAGGTTTGGATAAACTTACTAAAAATTAATTAAATTAGCTAATGTGACCAACTTTCATTATCATTCAAACACATTTTTCCAGGTATTTTCAGAACGTCTTTTCTGTGACAGCTGGCTCAAGCTGTTGCAGAATATTGCGACAAATAATGAAGACTTTGTAAAGAAACAAATAGTTAACGTCCCAGAAAGGATAAGAGAAATGACCTTGCGAGTACTCAACTTCTCGCCAAAATTAAGACCCACTGCCCTAGAATTGTATGACTATTTCCATGAACTTTGACCTGTACAAAAAAAATTCTATTTCAAATTGTCCTTAGTATCCTTCCCCATTTTTAATAAAGAACAGTTTTGAATGAGAATGACAAGTGTGTGTGTGAAATTAATTGTTGAATAGAAGACCATTAATTTATTTTATACAAACAAGAGAGTGAAGGAGTTGACTGACAGTACAAAGAAATAATTTAATTTAGATGGGGTCATAACAAAATCATACATCCACTTTTGATTTATAGTTTGTTGACGAAATCCCGGGGTGAATGACCTTCCTGTCGATTCTAACACCGTCAAGACTCGTGCTGGTCATGGGTCCAATCAAATTAGACTTCCCTCCAGTTTTCTCAGTGGTTTTTTGGGTTGGCCGGTCAGCCTTTTTAGGGAAAAAGTCGTTAAAAGCATTGGATTTTGGATGATGTTTTTTGATTGGTCCTTTCTCCTCAACTGAAGAGTTGTCGAGTTGACGTTTTGGTTTGACAGGATTCTGACCTTTTCTCCCTGGGACATGAGTCATAGTCTCAAGACTGGTCACACTAGACTTTTCTGTTGGTGCCAGTTCGACACTGGAAAGGCCATGAGTTTGACCTGGTCGTTTATGAATCTTGGTATTTCCTTTATTTCTAGGACTCTCATCCACAGATCCATCACTAAGAATGGAATTGATAGAGCCCAAGTTTGCTTGACCTCTAATCCGGACACCTCTCAACATTCCAGCAATTTTAGGATCATTCTTCATCATATGATCATCTTTTGATGGAACAGTGAAACCAATGGAATCGACCGAGTCTCCACTTTCATCATCCCAAGTCTCAGAACCAGAGTCTGACTGATGACCACTACCCGATTCCGGTTCAAGAGGACCAAGTGCATCATCAGGGAATCGGGAATTTTCTATTTCCATGATGGCCCCTGCCGTACCACTTCCACTCCCAAGGGTTTTTCTACAAAATTGAGGGTACTGAATCTGGTACTCAGACCATCTTTCTGTAATCTTTGCTTTCAATTCAAATTCCCAAAAGTGGGGTGTCCGAAGACCAACTTCAAAAATGAGTTGTTCAAATTGATTCATGGCTTGTCTCGAACACTGTTCGTGACACTGGGTCAAGTTGAGTCCAAGAGTATTTGATGTGATAGTTTTATTCAAGTTGTCTTCCATTAAATCTTCATAAAGGAGATCACAGGCATTGGTACATTCCTTGGCTTTTCTACTGAGATTATCCATCAAAATCTCATGTTTCCGAATGTAGAATGGCAGTTGACTATTGATGAGTGCGTCCAACTCGGCCATTTTGTTTTGATAATTCCTGTGGACAGTTGGATGAGTCAGATGGATCGAGTCTTGGATTTCCGATACGGAACGAACAAATGCTTCCATAATAAGTTGAAGATGGAAATCATGTTTCGTTTTGATTTCCAATTCAGTTAGGAAGTCATGCTCCAGGATGTTTGTCATGATTGACTTGTGTTCTTTGAGGCCAAGTTCAATCCCATCCTGTAATTGCCAGTCAACTTGTTTGAAAAAATTTTCGGGTAAATTGTCCGTGAGTCGACGACTTCCGATTGATTTGGATGAGGTTGTCGTGGATGTGGATAGAGGGGTCACGAGGTCATTTGGAATTTTGTAAGAGGAGGAAGTTCCAGTATGACTTCCACTATCCCGAATGGATTTGAATGGACGACCCGGGACAGAAATGGATATTGAAGAGGAGGAGGATGTTGTTGTTGGTATGAGATCCACATCGGATCGAAGTGTATTCGGGTAGTTGTCAACTGTTGCTTGAGTTGGGGTAGAAGTGGTAGGGATTGGAGATCTGTTATTAGTGACTAATAATTTTGAAGGAGGATTTTTTGATTGTTGTTGACGAAATGAATTTATATTTGGTACTGAACCTTTGGATTTTCTGGGGAATAAATCATGTCTACTGTCGAGACTACTGTCGTCCTCACTCACCAAGTTTCTGGAGGGTCTTTCCGAAGGTCCCGAGGAACTACAACAACCACCCATTCGGAAAATCTGAAAATGAAAAGTTTTTTTTTCAACATGAGTCCTCCTCCTTCTTGTTCGTATTTTATTTAGCTAGGTAATTACTATTACTAATTAGAATGACTCATTATTTGTGGATGAATTTGGGCGTCGAATTATTCAACTTACTCCAATGGAATGAAGATAAGTTTTGAAAATTTGTTGAAATTGTCCCAACTTGTCCTTGTTGTATTCAACATCGAGTTGAATAAATTCTCATGATATTTTTTTCTTGGAAAATTAAAAATTGTGACGACAATTAGAACGGGAGCTGGACCAACTATCAAAAAAAGTTGTAGAGTATGAGCCACCGATATATGAAAAATGTTGGGTTTCCCTTTATCAACCACTTGTCCTCGTTACTTCTTGATCCCCCCTTCAAACACTCACGCAGGCGTTATCACTAATTATTTGATGACAAAATGACATATTTGACGTGGGTATCATTCCAGTGAATGGTGAGGTGAGGTGAGATAGATTTCAAAATGGTTTAAAATTTAATCCTCCCTCAAGCATTAATTATTTGTGAGGATATAAAAAAATTTCAAATGGATTGCATGTGAAGGTTACTCAGTTTGATGTGACAACGATAGATTCATTTGTTGTGTAATTACACAAAGGAAAATATATAATTTTAGTAAAATTATTTTACTTATTAAGTTTTTGGTAAATAATGGTAGAATGGAAAAGATGTAGACTAGGAACAAAGAGTAGTAGTAATACATGCATTACTCTTTGACTAGGAAGGATTCTTTTTAATTTCTTGGACTTTTCGAACAAGATCCGTCGAAATCTGATCTACTTCCATAAGAAGTCTTCGCTTCCTTTGTCTCTGGTCCTCCCGACCAATCACATTAATCGAGTCTAGAGAAATCTGGAATTTGACACAGGTTTCGGACAAACTGTAAAATGAAGTGTTTGAGTCTTTCTTGGAACTTCCTTCAGAACCACAAAATTCCGTCACTTTCTCTTTCAGAGTTGCAATCTTCTCCTCCATATTTTTGAGACGGACGAGGGTCAAGTCTGTTTTCATCCGTGGAAAAGAAACTGGGATTAAATATTTGACATTCCATTATTGTTACAAAATCTCAGTTAGTTACCTTTCTCAGTCTGGGGTTCTGGTAGGCGACGTTCTGACAAAAATTGGTAGAATGCCTGTTCTCTCGTTTCCTTCAATGTTTTGATGTCCTCCGCAGTCAGTACTTTGAGAGACATTTTCTTATTCAAAAAATATTTCTTGCACAATGTAATTGGAGTTCCACAACTCGATTTTCACGAGTCTTCAAAACTCACCATTAGATAATTAAACAAAGTGATAAAATTTAACTAGGGTGACACCAGAGGGGATAAACCTTATCAAAGTATAAAAACCAGTGACAAAGGTGAGACTCTGTCAAATGGATGATTGCACCCAAGCATATGTATTCACTGCATATCCCTTAATTTGATAGTTACATCAACTGTTATAAGATATGACCTTCATTTACTCCGTTCATTCCATGTGATACATGGGTATACTGCCTCAAATTTAACCATGTTCAAAAAGTGTTGTAAATTTTCAAAAAAAAAATTACAAAACTGTTCAGTACAGTACAATTATCCAATGCTCAATAATGTTCGATTGCGTATCCTTGTCTTTCATCTCACACACACACACACACACACAAGAGACTTTAGAGAGGGGGTAAAAAAGGGAAAGTGCAAAAATTATACATCATACATGTTAGTACAGCTATTATAGTATTAGTTCAATGCAATACTCATTTATATTGATGATTCCGCACAACTGTGCAATTCGTGAGAGGTCTAGGTGTATAAGGTAAAGTAGTAAATTATACAAGTAAAAACTTCGAAATACATTAGACATATACAGACAGACGTTGTTGCTGTAGTCATTCTCTTGGACGTTTGATGTGGTGTGTGCTCAAGATCACGACACTATTTAGCTAATAGACTGAGAGGGACGTACACAGTGTACCTTTAATTATGATTATAAGATGTGAAGGGGAAACATTCAAGGGGTATGTAAAATCCTTATTGTTAGTCGTCTCCTTCATTCACACCAATTAAGTTGAATGCAAGTTATTTTTGTGACAATTCATTCTTACTATTTTTCATACTGATTCATTTAAGAAGGCGAGTGGTGTCCCGTTTTTACTACAATTTTTTTTCTGATGGGATTGAAAAGAGATTTTGTGTGTCCATGTCTTGTTCTTCTGATTGGGATGGGAGGTGAGTGTCCAAATGAACATGTTTTAAGGTCATGTGAATTGATCAGTGAAATAATTTTCTTTTGACAGTTGTCATTCTCGGAGAGTGGAAAAGCATTGAGAAGCCATGTTTGTGTCAAGAATTCCGGTGTTCGGATGGGACCTGCCTACATAAAGGTTGACAAAATATTTACAGCCAACATGAAGATAATTTAGACAATGACAAAGTTTCCTCCATCTACTAAACAGAAAGAGTTTGCAATGGGGTGAAGGATTGTGAATGGGGCGAGGATGAAACAAATAATTTGACTGAGACTGGGAAGTGCACTCGTAAAACGACAAAATGCAAGTAAGTAACTTAAATTTTGTTTAAAATCCCTACAACTACACCAGTATGTAAAGTATGAGATAAGTATTGTTCAATTTTGAAAAGTATGACGACAGAGTTCAAATGCAAATTTGGGGGATGCATCGCCCTGACACAAGTTTGTGATGGGAAAATTGACTGCTGGGGATCTGTAGACGAAGCTTCGGATCTTTGTACATGGTTACACAGCCCGTGAAAATCACACAGTACGTCATGGATAAGATGGAAAAGTATAATCATTTTATTCTTTTCATAATCTGTCACCAAGTGTGAGCAATTTGAGGAGAACCGACCACACAATGACAGAGAGTATTTATGTACACCCTAATATGTACCAACATGTACTATAGTAGTTAAATCCCATTAGTTATTTTATTTTAGTTACAGCTAAAATTTGACATTCCTGAAGTGACAATGGAAGACTTTCGTTTGTGATGACATTGTACTTATGTATAATATAGCTCTTTTTTCTATATTAAATGCAATTTTGTAGCATATCACAATTTTACCTAATATATGTATAATCAACTTGTCTTTGTCGTCCACAGACAGAACCGACGTAAATTGCATTGTTTTGTAGTTATTTTGTCTCATGTTAACTAACGGAGAAAATCCTGAACACAACCTTATTATGAGGAACACTAAATTTTAAAAAAAACGAGGCAAAAATAAGTGTTTTGAAAAAAATCTCAACACAATTGAAACTACCATTCTTACCTAAATTAGTGAATTAAATTCTAATGTCACACTGAAAATCCAGTGTGGACATGACAGACTTGTATACCCATATAAAGTTTTTGATTATGCGTTTTCTGTGAATGTACTTTTTTGTGTTGTAGTTTTAGTCTGACAAAGTAACATGAATGAAATTTAAGTCAGGTACGTCAAGGCTATTGGAGGTAGGATGACCCCAGTCAAAATTGTGGCGAGTAGATTGACGCTGTGATTATCAAGGATTGGCCAGCCTGTAATGTGTCTTATGTTTGTCCCGGGTTGTTCACAAATTCTACCCTTTTGGTCAACACCTGAAAAATCATTAGATAAATTAATTATGGGAAGATTGTTCTCAAAATGGAATGTTGATGTTTGTTTCAATATTACCAGAATATTGGACTGTTGCTCCAAGGATCGAGTCAATAATACTCCCAACAAAGCCACCAACTCCTCCTAATGATACGTATTTTAAAAAGAAATGGGTAAAATTAAAAATCATGTACAACCTTACTTATATCATAAGGCTGTATTTTTTCCCCCAATAGAATATTTTTTTTCCCCAATAGAAATACAAAAATATTAATATTTTTTTCTCCCAATGAAATG
>WJFB01003459.1:0-13157 GCA_009870185.1 Pygmarrhopalites habei | reverse complement strand
GTCGACTCCTCCGGGGAAAGCAGTTTCCTTCTTTTCCCGGAGAGAATTTTTGCCTCCTCAAGGGAAAGTTTCCCTCATTCCCTGGACAATCCACTTTCCACCCAACATTTTTCCTTCTGTTTTAAGAGTGGAGTTCGAGTATAAAAATCCGCAACTTTGTATCTACCTATAACCTTATCCATCATTGTCTGAGTGCCAAAACAAGGTTCAATCCCATGATAACTTTTTTTACACTCACTGCAAAAGCTGTAACCACAAGCAAGGCAGACTGCTGCTTGGTTATCCTTCTGACTCACAAATCCGGGTTGTTGACAAGTCAACCTTGGACAGTAAAGGATGTCTTGCATTCCATTCAGAGAGTGTGACAACAAAAGTTGGTCGTAGCGCTCAAAGTTTTCGACTGACACCAAAGATTTCACCTAGAAATTCATCAAAAGATATGATGTGAAAATTGGCTAATTTTCTAGAATAAAATTAAAAAAGATTCAAAAATTCCCGGCCAATGTGCCATGTGTGACCTTGTGTATGTTGTATGTAGTGGACAGAAAAAATGTAATTATTGGGATAAAAATGTTGCACACCTGAGGAAGTGTGGGTTGAGTTTGGCAGTCAAATTCCAAACATTTGACTTGATGTATAGTCCCGTTCATTATGTGGGAATTGAAATGACCCGCTACACAATTTTGACAAAATATGTGTTGACAAGGAGAGAACTGAATGGAGTCAACTCCTTTCTTTGTGACCATACAGATTGGACAAGTATAATTTTGAGATGTGAAATTTAAATGACTAGCTTCAGCATCAAATCGTCTGAGGTAATCCAATAGTTTAATTGTGGAGTTTAATTGAGGATTTTTGAGGAGGGTTACTCTAGGGTCGACTGAGTCCTGTTCTTCTTCTCTTGAAATACAAGGGACAGAATTACTGGCTTCCAGAGCGCATGGTAGGATGTACTGGTTAGAAATTTGTAAAATGGTGTTGTCATCATCAGGGATGAGAATTTGATGAGTTTTTTCACTCAAGTAGTCGACCCATTGGTAAAGGACACCCAATCCAAGGTTGTCCTGCCAAATTGTGTCAAGATGAGAGCAGAGGATGGACATCTAGAAAAGCAGAAAGAAAAATTTTTGCTCTAAAAATAAATATGTAAATGTAAGTGATTAAATGAATGAGACGGGGAGGACAATTAGTTAAATAATTTTGAAAATTCTGTGGTGAAATATACAAATATTGAAGAAAATAAAATTGTGTACCCATTTTGGATGGAGCCATGTAGATTCCAATGTAAAATTTGGTATTGAAGTAGAGGGATAATTCGAAGGACATTTGAATACTAATTTCAATGGTGGGAGGTAATTCAGTTCAATTAATTCGATAAGATTATTTTCATCTTGTAGAAAAGGAGCAGAATTTTCCTCAGTTTGATTGACAAATAGTTGTCCTCTTAGGAGAAATTTTTTCCTATCTTTTGGTAACAAATTAATAATTATTTTCCCACACAATTCATTTTCCGAGTTGAATTCGGCTGTGAAATTTGTCTCATCAAGGATTTCTGTGAGGGCTAACAGTTCATCTTGCTGTGATTCAAAATCCTCAGACATCCTTGTATTACTCTGTCTGTACAGAGTCTGTATGCAGGACAGGATGGACAAATAAATTAACCTTGGAAAAAAATTGTCTTTTGGGACACAATGGGAAAAAATTTCCCGGAAAATGAACGTTTAACGCACCAAATGAAGTCTACCCACTTTAAAGACTGAAACGTGTACTGTGTAAGACAACAAAATTGTGACTGGCAGTTTATTCAAATTCATTTATATTTTTTTGCAACGAGTACACAGTGTGATACCGGCTGAGACATTATATTACAAATTGAACACTCTGTGGAGTGTGTGTGTGTGTGACTCACCCTATTAGAGATAGAGATACGTTGATGTCATACTCGGACGGAGGTTGTGTATGATTAAAAAAGGATGCATAAAAAGCTGAACCATCATGACGTAATTCAACTGGTCACAATAGCCTGTGAGTGAACGCTGGGAACACACACACACACATGTAAAGCGTCAGACAATTTGCACAAACATGAAGATATATGAGTGAATGAAAGGAAAGGGCTTTTCAAGTATATTGATGAGAGGATGACTCAGGAGTTAAAACGTTTTTATTTCCCCAAAACGTTTTGAACGTATCTTATCCACTGACAACTGGAGAGAGGAAGTCCATGTTTGACTTTCACTGGACTTTCACCTTTGGTTGTATTCTTTACCCACACACACCGTCAATATTTCATTTACTTTTTGGTAATAAAGAACTGTCCAAAACTGATTTTGATTTAATTCATGACAACGGAATTCGTAACGAATTATTCGTTCGACAACAAGACGGACATTTTTGTAAAATAATTAAAAATATTTAGCAGCCAATTCCTCCGTCATTTTGAGAGCAAAGTGCATACTCTCAAATGTAAGTAGTGTAGTAGCATAATACAGTCCTCCTTTCCCTTGGATTTTCTCAAATTTTTCATAGAATCCTTCCTGAAGGGACCTTGTAACAACATGAGGGAAGTAAGGATGTTTTTGAGTAGGCTTTAAAAATGTTCGCACTAATTGGCCATCAGCTTCAAGTCCACGCAGTGTCTTGTTCAGTCTTACTTCCATGAGGTCAAGATCACCTTTTGTGGGGATGGTTGTGAATTCTCCTCTTATCCAGCAGTAACTACTGAAAATATTCTCCAGTTTCTATTAAAATAAAATAAAATATTATATTATAATTTTTAATTTTTAATTTAAAAACAACACGCAGTTGAATTAAATTTTGACTAGAAATTAGCATGGCGGAAGGAACATTTTGTACTTTTCTTCCCACAAAATTTTGTACAAAAGAATTTCTCAAAATTCGATATTTACACAACGTAAACACTACGTGAAAATTTTAAAAAATATTCTCCCTCCATAATTTTTACTTCAAGTTGGGCTCTAGTTGGATTCTACTCTAAAATCAATTTAAATTCTGGTTCTATAATTTCCACTCAATACTTACTTTGAACGTTTGTTGTGCGAAGGCGATGGGACTCCCATAGCCCATCATTTTACTCAAAACTGGATGGAATCCCACCCCCACATTCCCATAAACTCCTTTATCCCACCCTGGAATCTGATGTACACCCACAGCATACTTTGTAACCCTCACGTGACTCAACACTTCCTTCTCCTCCTCATCCAAATCCTTGACAACTTTCTCCACATCCAATGGAGGATAGGCCAGCACAACTTTCTTACACTCATAAACTTTCACTTTCCCATTTTCCGCACTCCGACTTTTCAAAATTTGTGTCTTCCCTCCAGTACTCCTTGTCACATCAAAAACCTCCTCCTTCAGTTTGACCTCTAACCCTTGAGCCATTTTCTTCGCTAGGACATCGAACCCTTCCAAAATGGTGTAGATATTTTCATTTAAACCCGCATTTGTCAACAAAGCCTCGTCAAAAATCTTTAGTGCGTACAAAGCTGGTGTGTCTTCAATTGCACCATACCCTTCTTCTGTCATAAGACCTCTAAACATTGGTTTGAGTACTCTTAAACCACGTTCTTCCAACCATACTCCAAGTGGTTGAAAAAGTTGTGGCATTTTCCCTGCTTTTGTGTAGCCAAAATCAAGATTCCCATTCCTCAAGTATTCTCTTTGGTAAGTCCCGTAGCGACGACAAGCAGACAAAAAAATATGGCGGAGTGGCCGCAAGTTCAAAAATTCTCTGGCAGGAACCACCATCCCAGTGTAAGGTTCAAAAATCCATACGCCCTTATGGAAAGGGATGGCAGTCAAATTGAATTTACGAATATAATTAAATAGACTGTCATAAGCTGGAGTGAAGAAGACAGGGCCGAGGGAAACTTGAATTTCATCCTCTACACGAAAAACATCCAGTTTTCCACCAACTTTCTCTGATTTTTCGAAGAGGAGGACAGACTCGTTTTTTGATTGAATTAAATGACCAAGATTTAGACCACTAATCCCTCCTCCAACTATACAGATAGGAAGATTCTGACTTTGGCAGAATAAAAGTTTCCAGGAGAGTTGGAAGATGAGGAGGAGGGGAATTTGATGGATTTTGGAAAACATTGCAGACCACACACGAAAAATTTGATAGATATTGAAACAGCTTTCTTTACTGTGTGTGTGTGTGTGTGAGTTTGTGGTGTGTGTGTAAGGTTCTCGTGGTTCACTGGAAACAGTTTGAAGTGAAATATCTTTTGACATGTGTAATATATAGTAGAAAAAGGGAAAAGGAAGACACTTTTGATGGTAAGAAAAAGTGTGTGTGTGTGTGGGAGAGGAGAGAAAAAGGCGAGGGAGTGAGAGACACGTTAATTTTTAAATTGGACTGTCAAACAAAGTTGCGTATTGCCTTTAATGTGTGTACACAAGTCGGTTTGAATAGCTTCCGGTCAATTATGAATGAAGAATGTGAAAAATGCAAGGAATTCTCTTTCGAGGATAAAAATTTTTGTTGATGAAGCTTTTGAAATACTGTAATCTCGTTTTTAACCAACACGAAAGGGTTAATAATAGGTTTCTGCAGGAAGAAGTATTGAAAGTGTAGAAATATTTTTGGAGGAAAAAATACTATAGTCGCTAGAACAAAATTTGTCAAAGTGTAGGAAAAATCGTTGAAAACGGAAGATGAATTTTTTCCACTGCATTTTCCATTAATCTCCCTGCATCAAAAAATATCAACTATTTTTCAGTGAATTTTCATTGCTTTTAACAACTTTTCTAGCCTATTTTTGTGACAAAGAAGAAATCCTTTTCGAAAATTTTTTTTGGTTCTAAGGAAATTTTCCACCCAATTTTTCATGCCATGCAATGTAATGTAATGATACTTTCTCGCTGTTACTATTTTTGAGAATTTGTGTGTGTGTGTGCATCGGGGTCATTGCCAGCATACCGTTTTCAAAATTATTTTGTGGCTTAAGACTTTTGAAAATTGTTGTTTTTGTTTTCTTGCTTAAGCCAATTTCCACAAATAAAATGGGCTTGCATATGCAAATGACTGTAACTGTAGTTTGTCTTTGTTGAGATATTTTGTGGGAATTTGGCGGATAAAGTTTCATTGCGTGATCTGAATCCATGCAACGTGTAATGTGTCTGATGTCGATAAAACGAGAGAGAGAGAGAGAGGTGGGTATGATATGGGAAAAGTGCAAATGTTTGTTACATCATCGTTCCTGGATTGTGAACCCAATTGACCAGAATTTGTGTACAAATTGCTTTTACCCATGATTTTGAACTTTGCATAAAAAAATGAAAAGTGAGAGAATAGTGTCTTTGGAACCGGATGGATTTAATTTCCGAAACAGTAACTTCACCTCTACACTGTCATCTCTTTTACTCAGCAATAATTGAAGATCACATGACATTCCAAATATTCCATCACATTTTTTTAGGCTTTGTTTTAATCCTGCCTTTGGTTATTTCATTCTCATTCCATCCTCAAATCATTCGAATCAGATGATAATCCTTAATGACAATTCCAGTGTTCCAGATTAACGTAAGGGATGATTCCCTGCAGGGCGGCTATCAGTCCTAAAAATGTTACACAAGATTCAAGAAACAAATTACTAAGGAATCCCAACTTTGCTAGACTGTGCCTTTCTGTACACGACGACAGGATATGATTCACTTTGATTTTAAATTTCCCCCACCAACTCTATCCCTTCCATAATTTTATTTTTAGATTAACTGGGTCTTACGTATGTCACTGAAATGGTGGTGACTAAAATAAAGGGTGACGGCTAGATTTGGGAGCCGACGGAATCCGTAGTGACAGGTGACCTTCGAAAATGGATAATTATCTTCCAGTGCATCCGCCAATGTTTCACTCCTACTGTCGCATCGTAGTCTCAACTGCTTCAGATCTGCAACAACAACAAGAACAACATTTTCCTAATCTTTAAAATATTTTCTCAAAAAATATTAAATATTCTAATCCGCTTTACAACTAAACTCACTTTTCATATTGCACACGGATTTTCTGTCCCCTCTCAGTTCTTCAACCTTTTGGCCTCCTCTTTCCTCCTCCTCCTCACAGTCCAGGTTCCTCCTCAATCCTTCACAATCCTCCTCACTAATTCCCAGCAAAACTGAATCAAATCCCACAATTCTTTGACCATGCAATCGCCCGGGAACCCAAAACTGAATATCAATTACTTGCAAATGTTGCCAAACTTCCAAAAAATTCTGGATAAACTCTTTCAAATTACTTCGGTTTGCAATGACCTCAACATTCTTAAAATTTGGACACAATTCCCATAATTTGTACATCCACATTTTAGTACAGAAATCACTCATCCTGATAGTCCTGACATTAGTCAATTCTCCAACGGGAGGATTTGATGGATTGGGCGGGAAATGTTTTTCCCAACAATAGTCAGCCCCACAGTATAAATTGGTGACGTCAAGAATAGAAATATTTGAATAAACCGCGGTCAATTTAATACCAACAGGGAATATCCTTGTAACTTCATTGGATTTACCCAACTGAAGAATTTTTCTCCCATTCTTGCCATCGAAAATATTTATATTTGAATTCCAATCCTTTTGGTTGACAACTTTTGGATCCACACATTTCAAATTTAGTGCCATCCTCTTAATTATATTCAAGTTCATCCAGTCCGAACCCTGAATGGTTTGAAGGGACGGAAAGGAAAAAGTGAGTACTTCATTTTCATTCATTTTCCATTCGACGCCATAAATTTCCAAAAAATCTAAATTTGGTAGTTGACCTTGTAAAAATTTTGAAAAACCATAGAGGTCAAGGGTCATGTCAAAATTATTTATTTGAAATAATTTCAACGTTTTAATTTGATGACCTCCAAAAATAGTAAGGGAGGAAAGGTCAATGGATTCTAATTTAGAATGGTCGTCACTTATTCGACCAATAAATTCAAGATCGAGTCGAGTTATTGGAATAATTTGAGATTTGGCATACAAATTGTTCATCGTTTCTAAATTGGCCGGCATTTCTCCATCTGCCAGGTATTGGCGTTGTTGTGATTCGGATGACCCGGTTTTTACGGTGGGATAGGCATACTGTAGAGGTATGGAAGAAGTAAGGTCAAATTGTGAACAGTGACTACTGTAAAAATCTCTGGATTCAAGAAATTTAGTAGGAATGTCGTCACTACTGGAATTGGAATTCTGAATGTCAGTTGGCGGGGAATTTTGAAAATTATCAGATGATGAATCGTCGGATTGTTCAATCCCATCAAATTGACACCAAAGACGGATTTGACAGGAATTTGATTTTCGGAGGGAAGTGGAAGAATGATGAAGCCATTGTTTGTTGACGAGACGACAAATTAAAAGTTGAGGGTAGGCGGGATAATTTAGAATTTTTTGCAGTATCTGGAATTTATAGGAAAAATTGCAGTCGAAAAATATTTAAATTATGAAATGGATTACTTAAATTCTTAGGTATATAAATTTTGGAAGACGTATATTAGTTACTAGTGGATTTTGAATGGCTGCCTTCATACACTCTTTTTGACCGGGTGTCATTTTATTTAATTGCCGTTCAATCATTGCCTTCTGTGCAGTTGTAAATAACAATAGTTTCTCATCCATACTGGGTTCTAATGGTAGTTGGATTTGTGTCCAATTAGAGTCTGTGGAGTCTCTTGGTTTTTTTGGTGGTCTCTTCCATTTGACCGGACGATGGTCACGACGTACACGTCGCATTGCAACAGTACCGACAATGGAGATTAAAATGTTCAGTTTGTGTGGTTGTGTCTAATTTACTTTTGCAAATTTTTGCGAAATAAGTTTTGATCCCAGGAGAAAAATGTTTACAAATTCATCGTCTACAAAATGACAACTGGAATGATTTCGTGTGTGTGTGTGTGAGGGCTGAGGTGGATAAAATGATATGAGGCACATTGTAGGAGATAAGAGATAAGGACCTTATTCTTTTTCGGTGGGAAAATTGATAGCAAAATATAAAACTGGTGTTTGTGTGGAGCTTCTCAGCTTACGTGGAGAATAGAGTTTAAAAATAATACGATTCGCAAAACATTTTATTGCCAAGGATTATGGGGGAACCCAAAAGGAGAGTAACTTTATGTATGAAATAACATGTCTGAGAAGTCGTAGATCAATTTTTATTGGTGTTTCCAAAAATTCATGTCATCCATGATGACACATGAGCTCGGGCTGGAGGATGGAGATCGAGTCCAGCGGGTTACCGTCAAACTGCAAAACACACTTCTCTCCCACGAGCCCTCTCCACACACACATTCTTGATTTGATAGTTTGTCTTATAAGAGAAACTGTGTACACACAGTATAATCTTGTATTTATCTAATTGGGAGACGAGGACGAAGAAGGAGACTCATGTTTTGATTGTAAGTCACAACTTGTGACTGTAGCAAAGCAGCATCAATAATAATTCTTTTAAGTTTCCAAAAAACAGGTCAGAATTTCTCAATAAAAGAAAACAAAATGTGGACGCAGTTTTGTGGTGAGAAAATATTTCAAACTGAGCAAGGGTAACCGCTTGAGGGAGATGTTTGTTGTATGTAACTTATACAGTTTAATGGAGAGAGACTTTAATTGAATTAAATTAATTCTTTAACAAGGCTACAAAGTGAGTACATACTGTACACAATGATGATAATGACTATGAAGTGATAGTGGTTATTTTACCATTATTTTATTAATCCTTATTGATATTCGCATTTGTCAAATAATTTAAATATGAGTGACGAAGGACTTTACAGCCAAAAATTGTGACTTTCTCTGCCACACTCCATTATGCAACTTGTATTACAAAAAAAATTATAAAAGATTAAAAGTATCAAATTCTGGTAGGTACCAGAGTAAAGCTTATGTTTTTGAATGTCAGTCATCAAAAATTGAAATTCATCAAATACCAAACTTTCTGGTCAGAAAAATTATTTTAAAAAGTTACATAGCCAATACAATGCATATAAGAATAAAAGTCATTGATTTCTCTTAAAGTAAATTCATTCTTATCTCTTGTGTCAAGTTGTGTCATATGCACAATAATTGTGCCTATAATGATCATAGTAATACATAGAGTTAATTCATTAGTCATACAATCGTAATTAAAACTTCATCATCAAATGTCATTTCTATTCTTATAAATCTTTTTTCTCAGGCTTCACATGCTCCTTTTTGGTCGGGAGAGTCTGGTAAACTAAGTCGACTAGATGGTCCGGTTTCTTGGGTACTCTGAACTGTTGCAAAAAAAATCATTCAATCATATCCGTGAGATGTGTTTATTTTAAAATTCTAGTTATTTATTAATCAATAAAACTCACCTGGACGTCATACCTCAAGTACCGGTCATCAAACCCCGAACTATTGTTGACCAAATCATTTCTCAATTCCTCACATTTGGCAGACCAGGGATACATATTGTATCTAATAAAGTCCCCAATGTACTTACAACCTGGAGAATCCCAGTGTAAGTCACCCTTTGGAATTTTCAAAACTCTTCCCTGATGATCAAACAAAATCCATTTCAGATTTTTCAAAGCACTCAGTCCTGCCAGACCCTCTCCTTCCAGACTGGACAAATCCTCTTCCGGTAACTGGATATTGTGGTGCTGCACAAATTCTTCCCAATATTTGTACTCTTTTAGTATCCGAATCTTGTCCAACTCTGATTTATCCTGAATGACCTCCGTGGGTTTGTCCAGTAAGCAAGATTCCAAAGAGGAAGCAAAATCAAATTGAGTCACCAATTCCAATATCTCCAGTTTGAAGTTTGCCATTAAGCTGAAAACGTACGAAGAACCTTGACTGTAGGGCAATTGTACACTCCACTAAATTGGGGAACCTTGTAGGAATCAGCTTAAGAAACGAAGGGTCATTCAAACAGTCCGGAATTTGGAGTGATGTGATGAGAGGGTAAGAAGCATGACAAGAGTTTAGTGGAGGAAAAATGACAGACAAATCCCATCGACTACCAGCATAAAAGTACTCCAACTGTGGAAAAATTAGAGAAATGAAATTGCTCAAGTTGAAACATATTCCCTAGATACATTTCCATAAGTGCGGGAAGAAGAGTGGAAAATTTCAAAGTGATTGGGAAACATCTGACGGGAAATGAGGTTGAAGAATTTATTCTTTCTCCACTTGAGCCTTTACAAATTTTAGCAGGAGGTCCTGCAGGTTCATTGGAACTTTCTCCAATTGTTGTTGCATATCTGTAATTTGCACCGAATTGAATTGTTTCAAAATTTGCCATGGGGGAAAAAACTATGAGAATCTTTGGCAATATTTCACTACTGCCCTTGTAAGTCCCATGGACTGTAAAGTCCTTGAGTGTGGGGAAGTTGGAGAGGATTTTTTGGATAGTGATCCCTTCTATATCTTCACACAGTCCATTACCTAGTTCCAATTCTTCCAGGGACGATGCTTTGATATTGGATAGCTGGAGAAGTTGTTTCTGCGTTAGGTATCCATTCCTGTCTTTCGTTTTGAAGGAAAGGATCTTTAGATTTTTCAATTCATCCCCTCTCAGACTCTGCAGCTTAGACAGGAAAGATGTGGCTGAAGTGAGATTATTAAAAGTGTAATAAAGTTTCTTCAGGTTGACAGCTGCCTTTATAATTTGTTGTAGATATTCAACTGAAGGTTCCATTTCCCCTCCATGACTAATTTTAAGGACTTGCAATTTTGGTAATTGGAATTCGGCTGGTAACTGAGCTGGCTGAGACTGGCGAGGACTGTCACTGTAGGTAGAGTCTAGGGAAAGTTTTCGGAAGGACGGACACTGTGTCAGAGTCTTCATCAGATTGTAGGGACAAGAAGAGTTAGATTGTTGCCACGTCCAGGTTGACAGTTGGAGAGAATTAATTTTGGAGCCTCATTTGGTGAAGCCGTCGTTCCATTGTTGTAAAATTTTCTTCGATGGATGTTGACCCCTTCTTAAACAGTTGTGACTACTTTGGCGACCCAAAATTTGTACATGACAACGATCACTATTCGAGAGAATGAGGAATCCTTCTTCAGGTTTCCTTGGATATAAAACTATAGGATCATCTTCATCACTGGAATCTTCTTCACCACTGGAATCCTCTTCTATCACCTTAAATGAAAACAGTACACATTTTTGTATTACACATAAACGGTATTACGGGGGTGGAAAATCTGCCAAGCTTCTCACGACTTCACCGATCTCGGTAGATTTTTCTTCACCAAAATGTCATAAAAAGCGTCAAAATTTGTCAAAAATCGCATTGAAAATTCAAAAATGCACTGAAAAATCACTGAAAACTTGTCAAACTGGTAAATTTTTCTGCTCCTTCACCAAAATTATTCTTCTTCACCGATCCCGGATCGGGATATGTGGCAGATTTCCACCCCCGCGGTATTAATCAAAAAAATTCGCATTAAGTTATAAAACGCAACTGTGGTACCTATTACTTACTTGAATCGAATTGTTCATTCCTGAAGGCTGAGGACGATCAATATTGTCACCAGACAAATTATTGACCTCAAGTGGACTTGTGAGACCAGTCTGTACCTCTTCATCATCATCGATAATTTCTTCTATGATAGTAGGTTGTGAATTATCTCTGACAATGACATCCAATATTTCCACATCATCATCATCAACACTCTGTTGTCCCTCATTTCCCTTCTTTGACCCCTGAACTTCTTCATACATTTTACGAGCATCGTATTCACAACCCTATCCAAGAATCCTGACAAAATCCTCCAGAGCGTATCTCTATTTACTTTTTCTATTGTCAAACCTGTAACAAAAAAATAAAATAATTAAGTATAGGTTATTTATTTTTATGTTCGTAAATACAAGATGAAACAAAATATTCAATTTTTCGTCATTTCAGTTAGTGAAAGTAAATGCCTACTTTTGCATAACACTTTCAGCACATAAATTACTCACAAGTGTAAATACACACACACACACACACATCCGTTCATTCTGACACCAAAATAATGGTATAAATTTTACCTGCGAATTCGGATATAAATTGAATTCAGCCACACTTCTTTAGAAGCTGTAGAACAGCATGATCAAAAGTCAACATGATTGTGGACAAGAGAAGATGACAAATCTGTATTTTAAAAAAACAACAATAATAAATTCAATCATTGAATTTTAATGTAAGAATTGTAGACTACAATTTGTTGTACCAACAACATTGCTGCTGACTCCTTCCTCATTACTTGCATTTATTGCCATGTTTGCAAATAAAATAATTTCATTTCATTGCTTTCCAAAATGTACAGAAAATAAAAATTCAGAAAGAAAATAGAGAGGATGGATTTTATCTTACAGTAAAACACGGCGGTTCCGAAACACTAATTTTTCTTGTATGTGGTAACTATTGTGTTCCTTCGTGTGTAGGCCAAATGTCCGAGTTCACATTCAGGTAACATTTATTCTGAAAATCCCGAAAAGATTGAAAAAATTGTGGAAAATGACAAAATGAATCTTTTTTCTGGACGTTTGAAAAAGATTTTCTGGGACTGTGAGTCACGAGTGCGCAAGGAAAACTCTCCTCTGCAGATTCTTCATCAATGCTCCATTCTTTATTTGGAAAATTAATGAGGCTTTGGAATTTTTATTCATTTAACTAAATAAAGTCCTTGAAACCCGACAACAGAAAAATGAGATCCTCTGCTTTTGGCGACAAAGTTCGTAAAATTGCCATCGTTGACTATTTCTATCCATTTGCACAATTTCAGTTAAGAAAATGAGTGCGTCATCATTGTTTTTCTACGACCCTCCTTCTGACACGTTTATTAAATTAGTAGATGACAAGAAATAGATAATTTTAAAAGCTGTGACAAAAGTACTTATCAACTAGAAAAAAATAGACACAAGAAATATGACTGAAAAATCATTACAGCATGGAAACTCTGAGAAATTTTAATATTTACAAGAAAACACATTTAAAATTTGAATGTAACGAGGAGAGTGCCCAGTTTCTCTGCAATAAAACCAAGGAAGATGAGGGTGGACTGTCGCTCGAGAGTGTGGAAGTCCCCCACTTTGACCCCCACCCTCCTCACCCCCTTCACCCCCACCCTCACCACCTCCCTCGACCCCCTAAATGCCTGACCTTGCGATGCCACCAAAATCCCTTTCTTGACCCTCT